>OX403623.1:18225067-18384381 GCA_948107755.1 Campoletis raptor
GTTCCGAACGAGGGTTGAAACAGTGGCATGAGGGTATAGGGAGAGGGAAGGAAAAGAGAGAAGGAAGGATCGTATGGGGCGAAACCGAGGGCGCAGGAAGGGACGCGTGGAAAACGTGCTGGCCTCTCGACGCTACGGATGCTGGATAATGTATATGGAGCCTGAGGACGATCAGCCGGAACGCGCTGGTTGGCCGAAGGGAGATAGCGTTGAGAGAGATAGCGATAGAAATGGGGCGAAAAAGATTGAAGCTACGCCACATTTCTACAACGATATATATATATATACATAGATATATTTATATCGGTTTTTGTGTTTGTAGATATTATATATACATTATGTATAATCATACACACGTGGTGCAAGGAACGTATTAATGGTTTTCCGTGGAAATTGAAAAAGCTCTCTACATGGCTATGCGTCCTTTTTTTTGCGTCTTCTTCCAAACCCGCACGTTAGTGAAGCTTCTCGCGCGGAATACGAATCTTTTTCTTCCAACGTTTTTATTTATATTGTCTCGTGGGTTCAAGATCGCTACACCGATAAACAAGATGGCGCCACAGGGTAAAACACTTATTTTCGACTTTGTTTGTTCTCGGTCTTTGTTCATCTCACCCCTCGTACAATTAATTATTCATTGGATTCTCATCGTACTCTTTTTTCCCTTGGGAGAGGGGCAAACATTTTTGTTTTTTGCACGAAATCGAATCCTTGAATTGACGTATACAAAATGGTGACAGGTAAATTATGATTAAGTCTCTTCTTCACTCTGTCTTTTGATCGCTTTGTTATTCTAATCGTACTTATTAATCTGATTTGAATTTCTTTTATCTGAAGAAATAGTTGAAGCCTATTTTCACATAGTTTCAATGTTCTGTCTCCATCGATCGATGGAAAAGCAACAAGTCCGACAATTTTATACGCCAAATTCGTTGGAGATTAAACTATCTCGATCCTTGAGACAAATTTTTGATGATTCACCTTAAACGTGACTTGGCGTCGGCAAGACGACTTGGAAATATAAACGCTTAGATATATAGTGGCCCAGGCGACAATACAGAAGATGAGACAATGTCAACTTCAACGCAATATTTCCCTTCATATTTCGGACCATCCGTCAATTTCATTTATCTTACATACTACTCACACACATTAAGGGCTTACGAAAATCTAGAGAGATCAGATTATTCGATTTTTTTAATTTTTTTATTTGATAGTCGCTCTTTTTATTTATCATATCTAGAATTTTTCTAAGGATCAACAACGTATTGCAGCTGTGAAAAAAACTTCGTCTCAATTTGATGGACACGCGTAATCATCGAAATGCTTTTTTTCAAAATAGGATTTTTAAAAACGAAGTGACTATTCTATGTCGAATCCTGTACAGTCGATCCAGATGAAATTTGATACGAATGATCTTCACACAATTATTTAGTTTTTTTAAATATTTGTTTCTTTATTAATCAAAATTTTCACTTTCATTGACAATCGTATATCTTTTCAAATCAACAAAAAGTTGTTTCAATGGATACATTTTTTAAGTATGAAAAAATCGATTGAAATCGATCAGATTTTTGGCAGGTGTTAGTGAGCCTTTAATAACGAGAATATCTGACAATATCCTCTTGGGAAGTAAATCGTACATGATTTTCTATATAATTAATATGTCGAGCGATATTGTGCGAAGAATTAAATTCGTCTGGTTAATATGATTACACAAGTAATAAAAACGATGATAAATGAAAGTATGGCTGCCCTTTAAAGAAGGATTTTCGCAGCTGCTTCAGATGGCACATGACATGACCAGTAAATTTACTAATAAAAAGGTTAGTACCGCAAAGACAATAAACTTGTAGATTTTTATCGCTGTCGTGTACATTTAAGAAGATCGAAGATGGTCGAACGTGTGGTCGAACGATCGACGGTTTCTCTTGACTTCGTAAAGGTCATGCCCATCCTGGGAGGAGCCTTAATTGAGAGCTATGCCAGTGATGCAGGTACGCAATGCGAAGAATGCGATGACAGGACGTCCATTGTCGCATCGAGACGAGGGCATAAATGGGGAAAAAATGTCTCTGAGAAGCCGCCATTCAAGGCTCACACAGCCATAAACGCATTCTCTGTTAAAAAAAAAAGAAAAATAAAAAAAAAAGGAACAACACAAGATGCTCAGCATTCGACTTGGACGAAGCTCGCCAAGATCCATTTTTATTTGAATCATAACTCACGTAGGTTTCAACGAGATGTATTATGATTCGTATATTTCATATGCACATAAGTCCTCCATTGGTGTATCCATCGAATTCAAGCTTCGTCGCTCAATGGCGATACATCACGAGCCGTTTCGTTGCTGCTGCGTTCTCATAACGATGGAAGAGAAAAAAAATGGTATCGAGGGCGGGGCAGGGGGAACTAACGCACCAATACACGTACAAACACAAACTCACACTCATTTCAGAGCTGTGAGTGAAAAGAACCGAAGAGAAGCTCGTGGTTGGCCACAGCCGTTATCAGAACCTTCGGCCATATGATTAATGGACGAAGTACAATGCTGTTTTCATTAAACTCATTTCACTGTGTAGTATATAGACACGGGAGAAGGGAGCAACCATGCGAAGAAAGTTACAACCATGATGCTTATAATGTTATATAGTAAAACCATCTTTATAGACGCCATAACATATTACGACGACCTGTGCCCTAACGTCGAGGGCCCATATTCATCCAGCCTTAAGGCCCTTTTTTATATTCTCGTCTCCAGAAGGATCGCGTCTTGATTATGACGTCTTTATATACGCATATATTTTTATATATAATAATATGAATATGTCTGAAGCATACGTTATATTATTTATGTGAACTTACATGTATATAGCGATACTTGAATGTGTGGCATAAAAAAAAGCTCTTCTTTAGTCATGACATCCATTTCATGCATTTCGATAGAGTTTCGATTATATTATTATTATTATTTTTGACTCTGTACCCACGTCTTCCTTCCAAGCTCAGTACAATATGGTCTACTTGCCTCAATAAATCTCGCATACATTACAAATTAAGTTGATTTGCAGGAAGGTGCTGAGGACAACGAAAAACCAAAGGAAGAAGATCCATGGGCTGGATTGTCTTACACTGTTGACTTGGAGACCGGTGAGTTTGTTATTTTTATAAATAATAGGTCGTAGGCCAAGAGAATGTAATCTTTTGTTTTTCTTTTCTTTTTACGTTTCGCTCGTGAAGCCAAAGCAGTGAAAGATTTTTTTTTTCTCCTTGATCGAATACCATGTCAAACTTAAGTGGTAATTTGTAAAGTTCTAAATCGAAACATCTTTCGCGATGAATTCGATTATAATACACACGTATGAGCACACCACCTGGCCGCACCTCTTGTGTCCGCAACATTGGTGTCCAATTAACATAAAACACTAGGCGCGAAACGCACCACGATCAACACTTTTACGTGCTCACATATCGCCCTTAATATAACTTTTTTTTTTTTTTTTACACGTGTACGTCTCCTTCTTTGTCACTCATTGTGTAATTGACTAATTCTATATTGTGCATTAATGGAAGATTATAATCTTGCATGGATTATAGTTTCGATAAACAAATTCATGAGACATTGTAATTTCAACGAGACAGTTGATTTGCTTCGTCAAATTCCACAGCATTTATTTTTACTTTCGAAAACAATGAAAAAATCCAGTCGTTTTTATATCACTGGAAAATATTTTTCAAAGTAACAATCTTTTTTTTTTTGTAAACGTAATAATTCGCAAAGAAAATTGCGTTCTAAATGTAAGGGCAATTTTAGGAACAATCAACTGGTCAGACGAATATAGTCAATGGATTCAAAATTCTCGGATTTTCAGACGAAAGTTTGTTTTTCAATAGAGATCGTACAAAAAACACGACCCAATTTTATTTATCCGATAAGAAATATTTTTCTTTCGCAGAACCTTGACTACCGGATTCTTGATTTTATAATCCAACATCACAAATTTAATACCAACACGAATGAATCGATCAAAAGTAGTGAACTTAATATAAACGCTGAATACAACAAAATCATTGAATTTTGATTTAAAAAATCTGTCACATTTTGCAAAATGTAAGATTTTTTGTTTTTCGCAAATTTTTTCGAGTTCTAAAAAATCTTTTGTGTTCGTAACACTTTAGCGTGTATAGTTTTAATCTTGTATGAAATGAAAATGAATATTATGTCCAAGACTGTTGTTGCCTGTTCGAGAAACCATATAAGAGAAGTTTTGAGGTCGGGGAGTGGCTTTAGAAACGCCCTCGTCGATCTACGAGCATATGTTTCTCTTTACTGACGTTCCTCATCTCTCGCCATCGGCCCGGCCCTTTTTATTATTTCTTTCTCTCGTTGCCTCATACAAGTATATACGCACACATTACTTTTCGTTCCATTCACCCGGGCATTTAATTACTTTGCATGCAAGCCTGCACCTCACATACACGTACACACACCCCTTTTTTTTCTACGATATGCTGCCTACCAGACGCTGCTATATGTGCATTACTTAGGAAAACAAAAAAAAAACTTAATCAATAGCTCATATCGACGACAAGAGTTAATCGAAGTGAAAAGTTATTGGATCAACAATCCAATCGGTCGGTCACGTAGTGTTGCATAAAATATTATAGTCTAAAATGAATTTCTCTGTTATAATCAAGTCGAAAATCATGGCGACTAAAGTATTGTCAACTGACGATTCATTAAAATTGACATCCAGAACATTTCAAGCCATTTTCAATCGAAAGATTCGAATAAAAGCACAAATTTTTTGGTTTTTTGTATCTTTCTTTTTCTTTTTTATACATCATTTACTGCCTCTGTACGAAGAATCATTAAATGTCGGAACATCATAACTCTCGCCAGGATTCGAGCAGTATATCGAATGGTAATACATCGAGTAAATACAAACGTTGCTTTGTTTAATTGACGAATTTCGAACAGGATCTTATGATCGCGAAAACATGATTGAAAATGCTGATAATAATATCGGAATGACGGCGGTGGGTCTCGTTTTGATGTGCTGCTTTAAAAATCGATGTATTTTCTTCCCTTCTCGAAGTTATGGAGAACGTCGGTGCATTGCGTTTACTTTATAAAAATAAATGAAAGCATTTTACCGAAAGGCGGTACTCTGTTGTACTCTCGAAAAACGCAATAAGCCATTTTATATACATATATATTTAATATGTTTATATATTTATATATAAATTTATATGTAGAGAGCACGACTCTCATTACGTGGCAATCTCGTCTCGGCGATCGATCGAAACCGCGGCCCCGGGAGTCTAGAGCTCAGCTCTCGTTGTATGGGGTCTTGATTAATGGATCATTCGAGTCGTAAGAATGCCCGTGAGCCAACACAAGTTTTACATGTATGTACAGCCCAGCTTTATAGCCATATATATACGTATATTAACGTACATATATGCCTTCGTCTTTTTTCGCTTGCTTCGATTATTATTATTTTTTTTTCTTTTTTTTTTCTTCCATTCCTCATCGAGCCGTCGTCCTGTTGTACATCGAGACAAAAAAATATACCTTGATCTCGTAAGAAAAGAAAAAAAAAACCGAATAAGCCATGTACACAAATAAAAAGCATTTTATTTGTCATTAATAAACGTTTTGCTTTTGACGCGAATTAATCTTTCGTTTCAATCAAATCATGCGTATCTTGAACTTAAAAAAATGTTTCTTCTTTCACATCAATGAATATTTATATTTGCGTGATACGTCTCATTATATGTTGTTTAATTAGAACGAGATTTTATTTGCAATTTAAATGCGTGATTTATATGACTTTCTCAACGCTGCAACGTGCCACGCAAATCGAGACGCAAATCTAGAAGGGCTGATATGCATATAAAACTTCATGTCAACTAACAAACGAATTCTTTCGAGAAAAACATCCAGTGCTGTTGATACGTGAGCAATCGAGCTAGTATTATATCGTTTATACAACCATTCGGGTTCGAGTCTTAAAAAAAAAAACATCTTTACGGCGACGATGGTTTTTCAGATTTGGTTTATCTAAAATTTAAAGAAATCCAAACGATTGCGATATTCATCATGGGTTTCAATGAAAGTGACGTTGATATTTCGTCAAGAAAATAAAAAAATGTATGCGAAAAATGAACAATCTTTCGTTCGAAATCTGCTGCCGTCGATACCCAAAATCTTTTGATTACTTTTTCTTTTTTTTTTTTTTTTGAGATAAGCCAAATTTATAAAATAGTTTCCACCGCACGAAGCCTTATGTTTTGTTTTGTTTTTCAAGAGAACTCTACGAGAATAGCTATTTGTGTTATTACTACATGTTTTTTTCTTAAAAAAAATTATCGAATACTCGCTCAAATATACTTGATAAAATACAAATCATTTTTCTAAATCGTTTTCGTTAAAAAGACACGTATTTTTTGTTTTTGCATTCTAACTAGACGTGACCCTTTAATATTAATGGAATGGCATCCTAGCCATTACAGTATTATAAAAAAATTGAACCATATGGACGTTTTTCGAATAACCCCATCGTCTTGGTCGAAAAGTAATGATTAAAAAGAAATAAAAAAACTTCTAGCGACCGTATCGATACCAGTGTACACTTCTTTCTATTGCTGACATTTTGAATTATATTCAGCAAGAGAGAGAGAGAGAGAGAGAGAGAGAGAGAGAGAGAGAGAGAGAGAGAGAGGGAGAAAGAGAGAACAAAAAAAGAAATCTCTTTTTATTCCATCGGTGGGAGGGCCGCGATATACGAACTTCGCATCGAATAATAATTCCCGTACTCGCCTACTCGCGATCCTATCGACCCTCATTTTCTCTCTAACACACCGTGAATTTTACTGTAATTGAATATATATATACGAGGATAATGAACGAAAAGGTGAGAACTTGAATAATCGCGATTTAGCTGAACGAGACTCGAGAAAGAATAAGAAATATATAATTAGCAATAAAATGTTCGTAAATATTAACATGACGCAGGCATACGAAAATTTACTTTTTATTATAATATTCTAACTATTGATGAACTATTATAGTTGATATTATCTAGTACACGCGTGTACACGAATTCTAAATACACTTTAAGTGAAAAACGGATACGAGAATTTATGTGAACCCAACGCATGCGCCATGGAAAGAAAACATCTGCTGCCACGTGCGTGGGCGGCTCTAATAATAACGTAAAATACATTCTACATACGTATATATATCTAATTATTATTCGTGGATACAAAAAAATACTCATGATAAATATAATCGATCCGGAGTCGTTGCGTCAATTGCCTTCCGGTCGGTCTTTCGGAGTTTATCGTATTGTCAAGTATGCCTCGTTCCAAATTACTCTTTAACAGTAATTCGTAGTTCAGAATTTTTTTCAAGCTCGACAAAATTTTATTGTGAAAAAAAATAAAAATTGATACTCCGAAACTCATGACGCTTCCTAAGCCTCGAATTCCCGATAGGAGTAGGGAAGCTGCGAAAAGATGGCGGCCCTCCGTCCGTATATATATCTCCGCCAGTTACGAACGCTAAAAAAACGTTTTCCTTGCAGATTGCTCTGCTTTTCCCATTTCCGTTAATTTTTTATCAATTTTATCACATTTTTTCTCCTGTTTCCAAACGTGCTGCAAATACGAGTATTTGATGGATGTGGATATAAATTGAAACGAAAGAAATTCATTATTTTTTTAAAAACACAAGTCGCAATTAGGTTAAATTACGAAAATAAGAATACACACGGTGAACGACTTCTCATGCCTGCACATGCAACGTATCGTATGAATGCTCTATTAATTTCCGCTTCGATTGGTCACAGCTACGCAGTGTTGGCTGCCCAAAAAGCAGTGGCGCGATACGCAAAGGGATGAAAAAAAATATATAATTACAAAATTTCCGTGTGCTTCCAAAATGCGGGTGGTATAAAGTATAGCAAAGAAACGAAAAAGTCATTTTTTTTGTCATTTATTTAAACAGAAATCAATAACTTAATCAATCAACAAGTTCGGCCCGCTTTTCTAATAATTAACAAGGGAAAATTTCACACGAAAATGCAAAAAGTTTGAGAAATTCTTTGCCACTTTGCCAAAAAGTCATTTTCGGAAATTTCCTGCTGAAGTCACTCTCCAGTTAAAATCGCACTGACGTGAGTAGCGTTAGAAAAAAAATAGGAAAAGGGAATCGATGCAATTCTTCATGATATTGAATGTATAGCACGTACAAGAATTTTCTCGTCTTTTTTTTTTCTTGTTTTTTTTTTTACCAGGGCGTTTCAAATCAAGTCTCTTCTTCGTCGTGTATATCCCACGAGGGAATCAATATTTGGGAAGCGCGCGTGTTTGGACGCCATGTTTTATGCCCTTCTCGTAGTAGTCCTTGCGGCATCGGCAGCGAGCCAGAAACCCCTCGGGGGTTGCTCGCCTCGTGCGTTTTCTCGGCCTTCCTGGGGGCAGCTGCTTTTATATATATGTATTCTCTTTCCCGTTCTTTCGTAATACTCGGAGGGATGACTTGCGACATGAAATCCCCGCATCCCTCCCGTCCTCTGTTCCCCGCAGGGGTAGTAAAGCAGGCACGCACCATTACTCATATCGTGGCTCGTTGCACGCCACGCACAAACCTCTAAAACTCGCGGGAGAGCTAAAACGAGACTCTCGGGGGGCCAGAAACCCTGCTTATATATCGCTCATTCGTTTTTCCATTCGCTCAAAGCTTCACACTCGAGCATCCATGTATTCACAGAGTCAGAGGAATGATTTTTCTCCGCAACCCCGTATCTACACAGTTCAGTCCGACATTGAAGCCTCGCTTCCGATCGATCCTGGAATTTCGTATTTTATTCTATACAGGATTTTGTAACGGTTAAAAAGGCCTTTGGATTGACTCACGCAGGCAGAAAAGCTCGAGTGATATTCCAAAATAAAAAAATACAAATAAAAAGTTTTCGGTGCTATCTTTTGTCGTTACAACGACACGTGCATTATTTTTGATAAATTTCCATGCTTGGAAACATATACTTTATTCGATAAAAATATATTTCCAATTGGGACTCTGAAATAATTCGGACCGAAGGACCTTTTTCTTCAGGCTCAACTCAATTTTTCGTCTCCATTCATTTTCCTGGTTACATTCAACGCTCTCGTACGTTTAAGATTACTTAAAGTATGTAAATGGAATCAAAACGATTCCTCTAATAAATTCTGATCAAAACTATAATTTAATTTTCGCCAAGAATTCGTTATCTTCAGCCTGAAGTCTCTTAAATTTTTTAAGAGATTTGATTCAGAGAATGGCACGAAATTTTCATCCCCATAAATTTTTTTAGTTACCGTCAGCGCTCTTGTTATCTAAACAATGATTTACTTTTTGTAGATCGAATCGAGATAATTTCTCTTCTAATTTCAATGATAATTAAATGGGAATTAATGATAAGTATGAGAAACTACTTCGTGACTCGTTGTCTTCTTCGATGTTTTATATTATTATAATTAAACGCATTTTTACGTGGCTAAGCTCGTGAGTCTGTCGTCGCCAGAGTGACGAAGTAAAGTCATCGAGCCTCTCGTGTACTCACTTGTTACGCTTATGAGCTTTGGCTTCATGGTATTTTAATTGATACCATCATTAATCTCGGATGAAGAAACATCGGTTTACAAACTCAATTTTTTCATCGTCTATTCTAATGTATTTTTATTCCCCTGCATAGATTAATATTTTGTACGTAAAAAAAAAGAAAAAAACATAAAAATTCTGCCATATTGGTTTTTACGCAGTTGCACCAAAATGCCCACGTGTGGCATATAGTTCAATATTATTTCTCATCCCTTAAACCCAATAAGTTTCTACCACCGCGCGAAGAGAACGAAAGAAAAAAAATATCTTCTTATTTTTCTTTGGCTTCTTCATCATCTGCACAAACGTCAACGCAACGTTTCAATTCCATCGGCAAACGTCGACGCGGATTAAAACATTAACATAAAAGTCGCATTATAGAACGAGAAGAGATGGCAATTGAAAATCCGTAAGGATGATGACGAGGAGTCTTCTCCATCTGTCCACATCTCTACGCACGTATAACGATGAAAAATTATAAGACGAGAACGATTCTTCCGTACCTTCTACGTCTACACAATAGCTCCCCTTTTTTTTGCTCTTGGCTTTTATATCAAAGTCATGGGTCATTGAAGAATTTATCCCAAGCAATTTCCACACTGGAAAAATTGATTTGTCTGATTTTTACTTTTTTTAAAGTTCAATTATCTCAACCATACACTTTATTCCAAACCTGACGATTCTACTTGTTTTCCATTTTGCATTCGCAATGTTGATTTATTTATTATTAAAACCGAAAGTCAAGTAGAATTACATACATAAATCTAGTGATTTGATCGTTTTCAACTCATTTGCCTTTTGTTCTAAGTATCGACACCATTATTTGAAGAAGCGAGAATAAAAAATAAACCCAATTCTAAAAAAATCGACCCCAAGGACGATTAGTGTTGAGATATCAATACAAATGTATGGCGAATATCATGGGAAATTCCATCGGTTGTCTATAGCAACTTTCCCATCATATCTGTACCACTTCGATTAGCTGCGATCTTTGAGGATGCTATTCTGGGTTTTTTTTTCTATCTTAACTGCACATTTAAGTGCACCATTCATTCGATGATGAATCTAACAGGTACAACACCCTGTTCGATCGCAACGAGGGCTTAGTTCTTTAGATAATCCATGGAGAAACTACCACTTGTCCTTCAGGAACCTGTGCCTCGAGGAATGCAAAGCTAAACATAATATGCGTCCAAAGTAAAGCTGATTGAAGGCGAAAGAAGGAAATAGAGAAAAAGAAAGAGGGAGAGAGAGAGAGAGAGAAAATGAGTAAAAGAAGAGTGAAGTGCTGCAGGATTTTTGGCTCCTGACGGTCGTGAATCTTGTTGATTTAGGATAGATGTGTATCAGGTTGAAGTCGCTTGAGGTCAGAGTCCCGTCATCTGAAGAGCCATTGCAACGGCCCTTTTTAGGCACCCTCTCGTTCTACTCTCGCTCTTTCGCCAGACTTTTGCCCCATTGGAGCTCCACAACCTGTCATTATTGCGTCAAGACGAGACATTATTTTTTTTCTCTTCAACTTACCAGACTCTAGTCCACTGCGTCCTGAGAACCAAGGAACCACAAGGATAACGAGATATACGCCCATTTTCGTCCTTCTGCCTTATATTCTTTTTACTCTTCTCTTCCACAACTCGAACTAGAGAATTTTTCCTCCCGGATGTGAATTGAGGAAGAGTTGGAATTAGAGGGAGAAGAGAAAAAAAATACTCATCCGTCTATGGCGTTTTAAGTTGGGTTAGTGCAGTCAAGACATGTCTGCCAGTTCACGATGAACACACTCTCGAGAATATCTCACGAGTGACTGGACAAGTTGGATCTCATCGTGAAATCACACCACAATTTCTCTCTCTCTCTCTCTCTCTCTTGCTTTTTCTTCTTCGTCTTTTTCTCTCAAAGACCCAAGATCCTCTCGACGAAGCTGAACACGAAGAAGCAAAAATAAAATAACGCATCACTATTCTCGGGACCAATGCTATATAGACATTCAGACAAGACACGCGTCCTTGCAATCGTTTTCTTTTTACATACTCACTCAACAGCATCGAGAGCTCCAGCAACGATTAGGAACCGATGCATTTTTTACTTAGTGCTAAATTTGACGCATGCACTTTGATCGAACGTTCGAATAAGTTCTCAGAATCGAGACTCGCGAGTAGATTGATGTCTGGAAAGAATAATAATCGATAAGTTTTTTTTTTCTCGAAATAAAAACGATTAACCCAAATTATCATATTCCGCATCCATGATTTTTTCGTGACAACTATGTGACAGCCCGGGTTTTTTGTTTTTGCAAGACCGTTCAAAAATATCCCTTTGTCATAGCGGATCAGTGGTAGGTCGAGGAAGGATGACGAGCATGTAAAATCTTGAAAAAAGAAGACGTATTGGATGAATCACGACAACTTGCAATGCGGAAGCTCCGCAGGTGAACTTATCAATGTGCTGTAAAAATATTTTCATGGAATTTGATCTTAACTTCAAACAGAAATGCAATTATTTTGATCGCAAGTTGAAGATGAGTTAGTAATTTGGAAATCCTCAGAAATCATTAATTTCCTGAGCTTTATAAATCAGCAATGTCGAACTCTCATCTTTTAAGCTTGTGAACAAACCACGAATCGTTTTTGTTGACGTAATCGAAGACATTGGACCAGTATGAACTCATCGACATGAGATTTAGCGTTACTCGACTTAGTAAACTACCAGGTCATTCGAAAATGGCAAGTTGAACTCGATCAACGCTCTCGTAACGTCATAGCATTGCATAGCAACTATATATCCGAGGGCCTTGTTGACCGGCAGCAAAGTCATCCAGAGTGACTCGTATGTGTGCCAACAACAACGTAGAAGAGAGCAGTGTGTTGCGGTTGCGGTGATGAAGCAGCCCTTCACCAACTTTTCGTTTAACGTTTTTTTTTTCTTTTTTCACCTACACCATCAAACCTCAGCTCGAAAAGTCGATATATATGGTTAACCCCGTGACGAAGGAAATACGTACGACCTTGACAATCGCCGATTTTCATCGGTTCATCATTGTCCACGTTACACTTCTTTCATCGCTCTTGTTCGATGACCATGCCCATGATCGAAGGTCGAATCCACGGATATATAAGTAGCAATGGACATCGAGTCGCTACTTTGTTTTGTTCCGTACATTAATTGAGTCACGAATGAAAAGGCCTGAGCAAAAAACTGTCGTAGTCATTCCTTGAGCCATTGAAACAAAAGAGTGTAGAAAAACTCTACGCTGTATATATACATTCGAGGAGTGGAGATGGAAAGTTCACCAAACCGTTTATTCCGGATGTACTTTTGTTGAATGGACCGTAAAGCGGGAAAGTAACTTTACGTATTGTTCTTCATCCGGAAATATTGGAATATATCTTCGTTCTAACGCCATCTTACAAATCGATCACGTTTAATCTTATTCACGTCATTTTCGTCATTTTTTGAAATAACTTGCATCAAATTTGCGTGGTTATTTGGACTATTCTATTGAATTGAGTCTCATCCTTAAAGCCCTCGGCTCCAGAGTTCACCTTCAGTAAATACAATATTCTTTAGGGCTTTAGAAGTATCCCCATGAACCCAACAAAATCCTCGAGATGAATTTACGTCACGTGCGTCACATTTATGATAAATCCCACCATGAAAATCGCAAGCTTACCACAGTTCATGGACAAGAGGAATGGAAAGAAAAAAATGATGGAAAAGCCTCAAAGCAACGTATCTGTCGTTCGCATACATCAATGTCGATAGGGGGCGCTGCGATGAACTTCGTTACCTATACAATGGGACGCCACATCAGGACAATAAGAAAAAAGTACAAGTTCACGCATCAACTATTACTTATCAACGTGTATACTCAAAACACACGAGTTATTCACAATTCGAGTTCAATAACTGCGGTTCTGGAAGATCGAGCACGAAACATTATTGTTACGTTATTCACAAACACTTTTGTCCGTCTAGTTTCACGCATACATAGAAATGTTTATTTATATACATATACACTCGCTATTGAGTGCTGAGTGAGTTGCATTTATTCGTTAATAAATCAGTGGTGGTCCATGGAAGACGAACCAAAGAGGATCTCATAGGAGCGTTCAACACTTCCAACAGTCTGCTAAATTCTTCACGTTCAATTTTTTCAATCATCCACGATATAGAAAAAATTAAACGTAGAAAATTTTTTAACTCCTTATTCTAACGTTTTATTAAGGAGTTTAAAACTCTTGCAATGAAATTGATTCCATTGCACATTCATCAAAATAATCAAATTGTCCTTCAGATTGAATCTCCCTGGACTTTCGTGGCAACGCAACTTCGCTCAATCAACACAAGCAATTTGCGTTAAATTCATTTAATTGAATTTGAACAAATTTTTCTATCGATTATAACAATTCGTTTATAAAAATCTACTGCAATTGTATTCTAACACGAATGCCCACTCATCAGTGTGTACGATATGGATAAGTAAATGCCATTATTTATAATTCGAACCATAATTAATCTGTAGTATAATTAATGATCGCGTATAATTAATAGATAAATTAAGAGGAATTTATATTTTGCTTCCAACCTAATCTTCCAATTCGTAAACATTCGATTTTAAAATGATAAAAAAATCAATCCTTGGATCATGTCTTTGGTATATGGAAGGGTGAACCGTTGCATCGATCAGAACATGGAGAGTTTATGGCAGCGGAGCCTTTGGTTAATATCAGTGGGTGGAGCGATGTATTTCTCTGGATACTCATGGAGAATCGAGAGGGGATTCTAAACGAGAATCAGTGATGGTCCGCGGTTAAAAAAAAAAAAGAAAAAAAAAACAGTGGGAATATTGTCAGAGGCAGACAAAGGCAAAAGCGAAGTAGAGAACAATGGGCAACTGCCGGCTCTCGGAGTGAAGTCTCCGCGTTTGCTTCTTCGATGCAGCAGCTTCTTTTCTTTTTCTCATTCGATCCTTCCAGGATCCTCCCATGGCTACACCATATAATTATTATTATCAATGAGAACCATTGTCGCAATCAACTCGGCGAGCATTTAGACATTATTCAGGTGAACATCCTGTTGTATTGAATTGACACCAAGGACATTGTTCAATCAACTCGATATATCATCCACAATCATACACTCATATCAAAGTTGGTTATATATAACTGTTCCAAAATTCTTTATTCAAAACGATATTCTTCGTCCAAATTTTATCCGAAAAAATGGAGGCTGCGAGCTCTCAAGAAACTTTCAAACCATTTTCTACATTTCTTTCGTGTTTACCGACGCTTCGTATCTTCATTCACGATTAACCCGTCGATCTTGATACACGAAAAGATTTACGCGTATAAGATTATAGTTGTAGGAGAGTTTACACGTGAGAGCCTCGAATCGAGTTAAAATGAGAGCGACGACGTCGGAATAAAGGGATCAATAGAACAGGCATTTTCACTGGATTTAGATTTTATCTGTAAGCGTCTCCATATACAGTGGTTAACAACCTTCGAGATCAGCCAATATGCTTCGCGGGCTTTTTAAACTAAATGCACTTTAGAATGCACTCATCATTACATTATCCTCGCAACGATTTGATGGTGGCATAGTTCTGCAATAAATCTTATCAGCAAAACTAGTTCAAAAAAACTTGGACAAAAACCATCAACTTTCTAATCATACAAGAAATAATCAGATCAAAATTATCCCCTAAGTGGATCATCCCCATCGCAATCTTTACTTTTCGACACAAAATACAACAGTTTTGACGAATAACTTTCGACCATTGGGTTTGTTTATAAAAATGATAAATCTTTAACATTTTTATTCGAGCATTCGTAATGAGATTTAAATTTACGTTTGTTCGCTTCTTACAAAATGGATATCGAATGCTGTATCCGCCATTGCTGCATCTCGAGGACACGGAGGCTCTGCCCAAATGATCCGTAGGGGGGTTGATTCAACCCCTCGTAGAATCGGAAACGATCGTTCCGGATGCGAAGCACCCCTGATCTTCGAAGCAACATTAATATATATATAAATGGTGAATTCTTGTTTCTCTGTCGCACTCTTGGCTTGGCGTTCTCACAGTGGGGAGCCACACGAGGAGAATGGTATTATGGGTAGTGAGAACTTCTCCCACTATGTCGTCCAATCCTCTCGTGCGCATTGTCTGGCAGCCATATTGGAAATAAGAGGCCAGGCGCGTTGGGATTGGTCGAATTTTTTTTCTCTCCTGTTTTTTTTCGTCTTTTTTTTTTTCTTTTAACAGTGAAACCCACTGGGTTCCCTTTGCTACAATAGCGGCTTTGGTTGGCCCATGCCGATGAGAATTCCGAGGATACAAGATAGTCTATCAGTCGGCCTCGCCAGAGTCTCTCGCATTGAAATCATCACGCAAAGCGTCAAAGTGTTGTGAACAGTTTCGACTTTCCTGTCGCATTGGAATGTCTCGTTAAAGTTAATAAACTGAATTTATTTAAAACCGTAAAATTTACAGTACAATTTGGAGCATTTTTGTTGTTGTTATTTTACGATTCACCCATTGAAGAAAACTATAAGAGTGTCGTATTGGTGTTAAACTGAACCGCGGGAATAAATTTGTCGTTGAATTAAATGGGGAAAGAAAAATGGCTGACCGCTTCGCGATATTATTGCGTATGAAATTCGTACGGAAATACGTCATTGCAAGTGTCTTAGTGGTGAACTCAACAGCTTTTGCTTGAAATAAATGTTATTCCGAAGCTCGATTCAACTCGAGAACACACACTTTTAAATAGACAAACTTACATACACGACACAGACACTGCTACTCTGTGAAATTCAACAGTGAAAATTGGATTATTTGACCTGCGGATTAATCAACGCTTAAGGTATGTTAATAAAATCCAAAAGTTGACATTAATTTCGATGACAAATGAAGAAAAAGTTTTCCCGTCGGAGATACGCTCCCTCAATCCATCCCTTCGAATCTTTAACGAGCTTTCAACAAGCGTTTAATCGCAAATTGTTCACTTGTGAAAATAGCAGTCAGAGTATCTCGTAAATCGGAATAATTAACGATCTAACCAATGTCCGGTTAACAGAGTGACGAAAAAGCGCTTAAACTCTGAACGTTCGTTGACTTCCTCCTCTCAAATCCCAATTGGTCACCATTCGCGAAAATGAGATGTCACTAGAGTCTGACGTTTCTCATCGTATGTCCCCCTCTCGTAATTTTTATTCAATCCGATCTACAGAACCGTGACAATAGGTAGAAATGGTTTATAGTTGGAAGAACAAAATTGTCTCGATATATTTGTCACTCGTACGAGGACAATGCTCGATGACGGGTTCCCCGACGGGTTGCCCGGGGATTGAAACAGCCTGCGAACAGACACGTCCTCCGCTGCATCCAATTTTCGTATTGGAAAAACTTCCGTTTATTATGGTCCTTTGTACTTTTTCGAGTCAGCTATTATATCGGTATGGATCTGTTTCGAGTTTGACCGGTATTCACACAAAAACACACACGCGCATGCACACGAATATATATGTGAACACAAATAAAAAGAGATTCCGATAGACCTTTCGGAAAAATCTGTCAAGTAATGCCGGAATTATTATCAAAGATCGTTAAGAGATGTAGACTCGTTCGCGTCGTGTAAAACGCACGCCTGCGGAACGTTGAAAAATATGAGAAATGATCTGTCAGAAAACCATACACATACACATATATATATATGCATTTGTGTGTTTTTTTCGGCTGTACAAACGCTTTAGTTATAAGCTCAATCTCTCTCCCCCCCCTCCCTCCGTTGCACCGTATGCTGCACCCTGGAAAACTCACGGGCCCTTTTCCTCATTCCTCGTACGGTTCAAAGGGCCCGTGAAGAATTGAAAGAAATAATATTCCTCTATTGGACCGCGCATGATGTTGCGAATTTTTAACATCGTCCACCAAACTTACCATTTCTTTTTTTTTTTCTTTCCTACCTCACCATATGAACTTTCGACTCTACGGGAATGAAAAAAACAACCCTGCTCACAATTCACTCCCTCGGGAATTACTTCGTGATCTTTTCTTGACTCTTTTTCTTTCATTATTCTTTCACTTATTTTGTACATCTGTGACTTTGGGTCAAGACATATTTTTATTGTTAATTTGTTTATTCTTTCTTCCGAATACGCGCGAAACGCTTGAGAAAAGCCGGAATCAACAAACACCAACATCTGTCGATTTCTTCCGTTATTTATCACGTTGAGTTTATTGTTCATTGGATTATCACTGGCTTAAGCAATTGATATTTTCGATTTATCCAAAATTCTCCGCTAATCCATTCCAATCCTCGCGATAGTTCATTCACGCCTGGAAAATTTTTTTATTCTTTGCTCCATTAAAAATATATCTCGTGAAAAATTTTACAAACACGTTGACAAAAGTGTTTGTTGAGTTGAACTATAATTTTACACGATTATTAACCAGCTTGAAATTATTATTTATTTATGACTCGAGTCTGTTGAGTAAACAAAAAAAAACTCGTATTTTCCGTGGACAAAACGCAGCTATTATTATTTATTTATGACTCGAGTCTGTTGAGTAAACAAAAAAAAAGAATTCGTATTTTCCGTGGACAAAACGCATCGTGAACGTTTTTGGTAAAGGGCATTATTTTTTTCTTTTTTTTTTTTCTCGAAAGAGGGTGGTTCGAGTTCATCCAAATTACTGGCGGCCATTATCGTTCACTCAGACGCACATTTGGGCCAGACAATGGCTGCCAACACACCACATCGTTAATGTAATAGGCAGCCGAAAGGTGCGACCTTACTCTGCCGGTTTGAGCCGCACTCAAAGTCAGCCGCAGAAAGAAAAGCATCCCTTGTATACATATATATATATATACGCGGGTGTATTTTTGGCTTCGAGTTCTTGTTCTTCTCTCGCAGGTGATCTTGCCTACCTGACTAAGAAAAGAGCTCGACGCTTCGGGAATTATTATTTCTTGCGATTATTATCTCTAATAACATCCCGGTGCTCGGTACAAAAAAAAATCCCGTCCTAGAGAATGTCGAGCGAAATCTCGAGACGTTTTATCCCTTTTTTTTCTCATGTCCCCCGAATATCGAGACATTTTTTCTTTTACTCCGTTTTGGTTGCTCCTTTTTCTAGTAATTGTCGCTCATCTCCTCTAAATTCTCGCAATCTTTAACGAATTACGCAGATA
Source organism: Campoletis raptor (assembly GCA_948107755.1). NCBI lineage: Eukaryota > Metazoa > Arthropoda > Insecta > Hymenoptera > Ichneumonidae > Campoletis > Campoletis raptor. The sequence goes on from OX403623.1 coordinate 18,243,914, forward strand.
TATAATTAGAGTCAAGATTCCTATGTACTGTGTACTAAATTTATTATTAAGTCTCGAAATTGGCTCAGTGACGACGAAAAATTGAATTATTGCATTTGCTGGTTGTATCTTCAAATGATAATTTATACATTTTTTAAAAACAACTTTTCTCCTTTGTATTTCTTAGTCGAAAAAAATGATTTACTCCAAAAATCTTTGACATTTGATAATACAAGTTTCTCAATGAACTTTATTTATTAATATTCTTTTTATCGCGTCCTTCGAGCATTAAAAAACTCATTATATTGAGGAGATCATTAACAACTTTAATTTGAAAATAATCCGATCGAGAAATATGAGGTAGAAAGTTAAAAAATGTAAAAATAAAAAAAATCGTTGGCTCGAAATGTACATACTGTCGGGCGTGATCGCACAAAAAGGCACTTCGGAGGAGGGGGAAATCGAAACTCAACGATTGGTCAGAGGGCGGAGACATCAGGGGTTTACGCTATAGTCAGCAGGTGGATCTTCAACGACAACCCCTCTGTTGTCCCTCAATTAGTTACGTTTTCTGTCTCTCTCTCTCTTTCTCTCGCTCTCTCTTTATTTTTCTATCTCACTCTTTCTCTCATTCCCTCTTTCTTCGTCTTTCTTCAGCTTCTGAGCTCACGCAGCTTCACGAAATGACTGACCCGTCAGTTCTTTTCATCTTTGAAAAATTCTGTCTCTTCCCCGTCAGTTTTTCAAGTGCCACGAGGCACGAAAGGTTTTATTCGAGAGCTCTCGTCCTTCATTTTATTTTAATCTCGCGCGATTTATCGATTTTTCACGCTTCGAACATCAATGAATAAATTTACGATTGATTTTTTAACGATGAAGGAAACGAGTCGTCTTTTCGAATGCGAAAAAAAAAACAACGATGCTATTACAAAAACAATATATTCATTAAAATTAACAAGTGTGTGAATTGATGCGAGAAAAGTGATTATCAAAGTGTCGTCATCAGAACGAAAAAAAAAAAGAAAAAAAACTCTTATGGATATTTTGAATGACAGCTCAGCTCTCGGTTATGTGTCGTGAACGAAATAAACATGAACAAATTGTACATCCAGTCCATCAATGAATATCATCACGCGTATCGATGGTCACGTGCATAAATATGCGAAATCTGTGTCCAAGTGATGATCCCCTTTTCATCAACACTTTTTACCATCAATAACAAAAAAAAAAAGACCTTAGGTGTTAGACACGACAATTACTACATCTCGCTTGTTCAAACTCTGTGTTTAAAGAAGAATTTACGTGCTCGAATATGTTTCTATATGTCTATCGTTTTTATTGTTCCGTTGATTTTTTATGCTACTGTGTACGACGAGCTTAATTAGAGACTTGTGACATTGATTGGATATCGTACAATTATATAAGGTAATTCAATCGTAGCGTTGAAAAAGATACATTTTTTAACACTTATGACTTGACGTTTTTACAACGTAAAACGTCACTTTTTTTTCAAATTCATTAGTGGGCCTGATTCACTGTGAATGAATACTTCAATTTATGAAACAATCTTCGTTAATATCGTTAAAAAGTTTGCATAATTGACACGCAAATGTATATGAGAAATTTTTGTAATTACGAAAATTCAAGGTTCCGAGAAACTAAGACACAGTTTTTCTTGCAATTTTTTTCTGGTCGAAGAGTTATTTGTTGTCTAACACTGATCGAAAAATCAAGAGGTAAACAAAATTGTCAAATAGTAAATAAAAATTTCAACAAAATACGATTTTTTTTTAATATTTTGGTCACGTGTAGGTTTTTTGTCGGATATTGCGACTTCTCTGTTACAAAAATTGCGATAAAATAAATAATTCTCTTGAACTATGGTCGCGATGCTTGAAAAATTGTGTCTTTTGTTTTTCGCTGAAATAATTTTATACTAAAAATGTTTACGTCGACTATATCAGTGACTTAACGAGTTTCGTGTTTGTGTCGTGAATGCTTTCAGGCGAATATATACTTAGTTCCGGAAGTCCTGGAGGAAGTGGATCAAGCAACAGTGTTGAGAACGAGGATCAGTTATTACTCGGTGAACCAACGTTAAACTTGAACGATCACTCGTTGGTTGGTCTTAACGACGATTCACTCGGTCTCAACGACTCTTTGGATCTTGAGAATGATTTCACCTCGGAATTACTGAGCAATGGTCTCTTAGGTGGAACAGGAGTCGAGGGTTTACTCGGCAACGATTCGCTCGGCTTGCCCGACGGTTTCAATCTCGAGGAAGCCCTTCAGCTCGTCGGTCTTGACGAGCCTCGAACTGAGGTTCGTATTAAATATTCTTTCAATCCGGGCAAATTACATTTTATGATTGACATAGACATAATAATAATAATAATAATAACAGCAATAATTTATTCATACGTCTACAAAGACGTTGAATAAAAAATCCAGTTTCTCCCTTCGTTTGAACCTCTTTTTCGTTTTGATAAAATTTTCAAATAACTTCACAAAGTCAAAAATGAATAATCCGAATAAGTTCAATTTCTAAAATATTGATTTATTGATGAAAAAATAATAAATCGTGTCATATTCGTCATAGAATCCATTTTTTTTTTTGACAGGGAATACACATGACAGATCAATGTTTCTAATAGCTTAGACACTTTTGTATTAAAGGAATTAGATCAGGAGGCGGAAAAAAAGAAGAAAGAAATCGATTGCGAATCGGGTTCGTCCTCGGAAGATTGCACCGTCAATCGTGACGACGAGGACGTCAAAGACGCCGGTAACGAGGATAAAAGTCAGCCCGAAACCGACGAGGCACAATCATCCAGTTGCAAAGATTCCGAATCCGACGAAATGATTAACATATCGCATCCCCAGCTTCATCATCCCCATCATCCCCATCATTGTTCGTTCCAGGTAAGATTCGAATAATATTTATTTATTCCCAAGTATTTTTCAAACATTATACAAATATTATAGAAATATTGTGAACGTCTTTGCAAATTTTTCAAATCCAACAAATACAATCAAGATTATTTATCAGGATAAAGTTTAAAGGAGTGTTTACCAACTCTGTACCCAATTTCTTCCATTGGAATAGTAAAAAAAGAAATTTTCAGCAAAAACATCAAATAAAAACTAATAACAGTTTAAGAATCGAAATAAAAAGATAAAAGTAAAAAAGCGTAATTGCTAGGATGTACGACATTGAATGAACGTAACGACGCTGGGATTTCTTCGAACAATATTTAGCTCGTATTCTCTTGAGTTTGTAAGCTGTTTATTTTTTGTTGTATATTTTTATTGTCTAAAAAGAACATCTGTGAACGCTTGAGGGCACAAATGTTGGATTAAAATAATACCGCAAGATTGTGGGGTCGGAAGAGCGCGATAAAACGCTCATATTTCTCATTTCGCGGATGTACTCCTATTGCTATTACATAAACATATATATATGTGTGTGTATGTGTATTTATGTATTACAAAACGTAGAACACATAGCATCACGATTTTCTCAAAAATCAGAAGTAAAATCCGCTAATTAGGGGTTCGCACGCCGTGTTTCTCGCCTCACACAACTTAATACCAACATAAATATACTCATATATAAATATATATATGTTTATATGAGGAATCTCAAAGGATGGTGATATACGGAGTAGGAAAGGTAGAGATAAGAGTACGACGAAGCTTGAAGGCTTTCTGAAGCGCCGGATAGAAGCGTAGTTAGAGCGGCGTTTACGACCCATAAACAGTACATTCGTTATTTACAACGGTGACCACGAGAACCCGCAGCTCAGGGTACAAATGCTTGCGGTATGATGCTGCCTTTAAAAGTCCATCGGGGGGGTCCTGACGACCCAAGACTTACCCATCCGACGGACGAAACGAACGAGAAATGTAATACCTCGTGTGAGAAAACGAACGAGGCAAAAGAGAAAGAGAAAGAGAGACAGAGCGTGTGTGAGAGAGAGAGAAGGGCGAAAAGGAAGAAAGCACAACACTGCGCACCCAACAATTATCCCTCGTAACCACGACTTAATGTAACTGCTTCGTGTGGGACATGAACGTCTATCTACTACTTTTACGTACTACCTGCCAGCACGTCGGTATTGAGACCGAAACGTGCTTCAAATATTGCAGAACGTTGCTTTCCGAAGATGTATTGACAAATTAGAACATTGGATGAGTGTGTGTTATGAAAATGGTGAAGAAAAGTATAGAAACGAAATTTCGATACCAAATTCTTAGAGTCACAATGAAAGTTTTTTTTTTTTTTTTTTATTCCTCGATTTTTTATTTGAATATTGACGAAAATTGTTGGCAAATTTTAGTCTAGATTTATTAAAGAGTAAAACTAGTTTTTTTTCCAATTTTTGTAGCTTAAAGTCTGCAAAAAAAAGGCATTAAGTTTTTGTTGTGAAATTTAACGTTAAATTTTCCGTGGAGTAAAAATATTTTTAATGTTACATTATTTTGTGGGAATTAAATCTGAAAATGTGTCTGAAAAATCGTGCGAGAGAGAAAATTGAATTTTGCAACAAAATCTGCTATCAATTGTTCAATTATTGAGAAAAAATCACTGATTGATGGTTCAATTCCTAAATGTACAACGAATAAAAAAGAAGCAGGTACGATTTTTTAGACATCGATATTGGAGCAAGGTCGTCCCGACAAAAGATCGATATTACAAGGAGATAACCGATATTTTTCTTTCTCCATTTTGAGTCCGTCGGTATTTATCGATTTTTATCTCTGACTTACAAAGTACAGTGCCGCTGTATCGAATAGAAAGTAAAAATGTTTTTTTTTCTTTCCTCTTTGTGGAGAACTCAGCTCAAACAATATAATCGATATTTATAATATCGGTACTTGCATTTAAATGATTTATTCAAATATCGTAGTACGAAGTACTAAAGACCTTCAGATAATTGACGTTGACTGTTAATAACTAGAAAAAAATAAAATAATTCAGCTTAGCAACGGGACAACGGGCAACGAGATCGAAGTAAAGAGTGCTCGTTAGTCGAGAGAATAGATTAGATGTCAATGTCACGCCTTGTAACGCGGAAAATACTAATTATTATCTCGTTATAAAAGATACGATGATTGCTGGGATTAAGAGACTCTCCGTGTCCGATATCGAAGTCCACACTCGAGCAATAGCTCATTACAAATATAATTTTTATATGTGAACAAACGAATAATTACTATGTACATATTTATTTTTGTATCGAATAACAAAACTTTCTTTTCGTACAATTACGATAGAAAAGGTTGCTGAAAATTTTGTCTGGACAATGAAAAAGAATCATATTCATTATTCATTTGTTTTAATTTGCTGTGTTTTTAAAATTTTTTATTTGTGTCAAAACAATTTTAATTGAGCTTTTATAATTCCATTTTAAAATGTAGTCAAAATGTTTATTTCGATGGAAGTGACAATAATTTTCTCTATTTCAATTAGAATTGTCGTAATTGTTTGTTTAAATTCGATTGGTCGATCAATTGTTTTGTATTTATTTGAAAATCTTAAAATTCTACTCCAAAATATATTTTTTATTTCGTTTCTCTAGTCTCATTACGACATTAAATTGATGTTTATAAATGAACGAGTTTAGACTTAAATACCGAACGAAGCAAAACGAGAAAAGGAAGTGAAGGAGTAACGAATTGAAAGATTCTGAGAGTCGTGAATTCTGTGGGTGTAGAAGGTTCGTTTCGTGCACAATGTTGTGTTTATGCAGAAAGTGAGAGAATAAGAGAATGAGGGAGATGAATATTATAGAAACCTGTTGGTTGGTGGAGCATTGATGGAGGACGGGTGCATCGTCTCATCCCTATCGGAAAATATAAAACGTCAAGGTAGAAATTTATCACTTTGGCCTCTGGGCTTTAAAGTATATGCGTGTAGAGTCGTATATACATACATATATATATTTTACGAAAGAGCCCTGTTGGTGCATATACGAGCGTTCAACTGCTATAATCACAGACGACTATTACCCAGTCGTTGTTCCAGAAGCGGCATGTTTCTACTACCGTACACACTCTTTCATCCTTTTTCATTCTTCTCTTATTCCTTCTTCTCTTCTCTTTCTACTGGCACACTATTCTCTCGTGCTTTACTCATACCGACAGATCGACTCACTCGTTCCTCAACGTTCTTATGCAACCTTTACCAAGAGCACGTTATTTTTACAGAGCGCATTAACGTACCGAGTGTCCTTGAAGTCATCCTTAACCATTACAAGATACGAAGATCATAAAATTCATAGTCCAAAAGTCTTTATCCATTTTTTTGATCCAATGCAACGTTTATGGGATATTAATGTATTAGCAAATGCCAATCCGAGGAGGACGAACGAAAAAAGCTTGAAGTTGAGGCTCACTGACTTGATTTGTGACTTGTTTATTTATATATAAACGAGAGTTAATCGGAGGAAAATAACTGAAACTCTTCCCTTCGGGCTGTCGAGATCCTATCCTATCTCCATCCTCTGAAATAATTTTTAAGACACCCGTGAAGTGATGATTGCAATGCTAATTGTAATTGTCGCTTAACCTGCAATTAAACTTACTTCGTTCATGTATTCTTTGCCTTATATTATGAACGGGCGTGTAAAACGATACCGTCGCGTGATCAGCCATAAGAGATCCGAACAACAACAAAAAGACACACGAGTACGTCTTTTGTCTCTTCATCTTATGATGTTAAAGCAATCCCAGTCAATTGATGGGTTCTTTGTTTAGAAAAATAAAATAACCCTTTTTTCACTCAATTAGGGTAATTTTGCTGGTATCGCATTTTTCAAGGTCCCACTAAAATCTGTAGTATTCATATCCGGTAATCTTCCTTGGAGAATCATCAAAGTACTCGTATTCGAAACCGTACACGTTTTTGACCTTCATTCCATTTTTTTTTCTCTTGTGTTCCAATACTCGTTCCGTATTTCCGATTATGTTGGTCGAAATTTTGTTGGAACTGCAAGATCAAATCAAGTAAATAAAAATGTAGATTATTTTGGAAATTGACATATCGGTTAGAATGCAAAGTTTTTCTAGTGAAAAATTCAATTATTGATGTTGATGGAATTCAATATCTCATATTTGAAGAAAAAGAAACAAGAAGAATACGGAGTCTCTTGTACGTTTTCTTTCAACCTACATTTTCTCAACAACCGTTATCGTATCGTTAGAGTTAAAAGTGTCGAGCGAAGTAAGAGTCCAAGTGATTGGTAACGACTCGTATTGTATTCACATCAAACAGTCAAATCTCTACAAGAATACCGTGACACTGTTGACCTCGAGAAACTCTGATCATCTCGATCTACGATGGGTGACGTTCCATTGGAGAGAAAAAAAAATGTCGTTTATCCTAACGTCAAATAAACGATTGAACAAAGCTTGTGTCTGTGTGGTATATGATTTATCGATAGGTGAAAGAAACATCAATTCTAATCAATCGATTGGCCTGGTCCTCGGAGTCTCCATTTAAGAGATAAAACGAGATGAACATGAATCTCGGTCTCGCACGATCTTCTAATCGTTAATCTCGGAAACCTGATTGAAATATCTTACGAAAACAAATCGGTAATGTATCCGGTAAGGCTCGATGTCAGAAGAATCATTTTTTTGACTGTAAAATCTATGAAAACTGTCCTTTGAATAGTTTGTTCATAATTAGGCTTCTGATGCCAGTAATTTTTATAGAAACGTGACAAAGAAACTGAAAACTTGAAAAATGTGGAGTTTATGAATATTTCAAAGCAAAAAATGATAGCCATTTAGAAATATTATCATTTGGAGGGCATGTTTTAACTCCATTCCTAAAAAAAAAACTCGACTGCATGCGTTGCGTGTTACCAGAAATTATATGAAAATGGATGAAACGAAATTTCGACATAAAATTTGTTCTTCAAACAGAAAATTAGAGCGCTCTTTTTTTTCACATAAAATAAACAAAGAAATACGAAGAGCATACGTACGCGTAAATCGAGACAATGACCCAAACCAGATGACGTTTCGTCTCTGCAGTTATATATCCACGTGGTGGAGAGACACCTGAAGCATTGAACAGCCAATCATGTCAGAAAAATCCCCTCCTTTCAATTCTGCTACCGGGTCTCATCCTGAACAACTACGGCATGGAAGTCTCCTTGGTAGATGTACTTTCTGTCGGAGCGCGCGCGCGTCAAGACTTTGCTTCGCTGTTTGCCCATCTACAATCGTTAAAGACACGCGGTTATTTTATTGACGCGATAAATTTTGTATTTTCTAAACCTGAGTAACGAAGAAACAACAAAAATTTATCAACATTTTGGAATCGATGAATCAAAAGCCGATAGTTATTGTGACAGTGTAACGAAAGATCGGATCAAGGAATTTGAGATTTTGTTATTTTGACAATAAAATAAAGCAGTTGAAATCGATGATTAGATAAGACTGACGGAAATGATCGTGATTATCGTGATCGAAAATTAGTGTGAAAGTGACTTCGTCCGCAAGACTATATGAAGAAATGATTGTCTAAAAAAAAAAAAAACGATTTTTTATTACTACAAAATATTAGGAGGAAAAATTGACGATTAAGTTTTCATCGATCGATAAACTCAAATTTTCCAAGAAGAAACAACGTGTATAGGTGACTTTGCACGAGGTTCTTACCGTGTCGTGATAATCGTAAGGATTTGAGAGTCGAGCTAATGTTGTCACTGGATTGGAGAGTCCTCTCGAGTGTTGACTTAAAATCCGAGTCCTCTTAGGATTCGAGGCACGCGTGTCTCGCTCTATTCGAACTTGTGTGTTCGTCCAATCGACGAGCAAACGATACGAACTTCGTCTGGATACTTCGCAAAGTGGTTTGGGCCACTTGAGTCTCTTTTCCCCACGTTCTTTAACCGTTTGCTGTATTATCGATATAAATACGATCAATCGCTTGTACTTAATCCTCGAATGAACCCATAACGAACCACATGAACGAAGTGCAGCATCAGATTCTCCGATCGGATAATCAAACGTATCATAATCGGGCCAATTTATCCCCGACGAGCCCAGAATGTTGGAACCTCATTGTCGACGAAGGATTTTTTCAGGTACCAAAAAAATCGTCTCGAAACATTATTTATAGAGCTAAACAAAACAAAAACAATTAAATATTGCCAGAAGATTTGACAAAAATCAACGTTCATTAATTAAATATCGTTAAGCAGAGTAACAAATAGAACCAATTCTTTAAAATCTTAAAAATAAAACATCCATATAAAATAAAACCTTAATGAAATCATTCATACGTTAACAAAAAGAAAAAAAATGATTTGTTCTGTCTTATGATAAATATCTAATAGAGATCTAATTTTAAAAACGTTGAACGACTAAAGCTACCTTCGATGTTGTTGTCGTTAACGCACATAAAAATATCTTGCAATAAAGAGACAAGCCAAGTGGAATTGAATTTCGTGCTAATAATTGTATACGATATGACGACCTTTACTCCACCCGAGAGTCACATTCAGACAAACTTCCTAACGTGTAATTACGACGACCGTGAGGCACTTGGAAAAGCCTTCCGATCTCATATAAATATCGGGCATTTTGCGTCAAATTGGCCTCGCTCCAATCATGTTACATATTTCCATTATTCAACCTGAATAATAAGACTTAAAAAATGAGTGTATTTTCTAAGATAACAAAAAAAGTATAAATTGCAATGGAAAAATAATATTTGAAAGAGAAACCTCAATTTGAATGATTCCAATCTTCTTATTTGTTTATATTACGAAGTTTCCTCGACAAACACATTTTTCCTTGAATTCTAACACGTTTTTATAAAGTTAAAACACTTTGAATTAAAAATCAGAGTTTTGAAGGTTATCTTGACATAAAACAGCCCATACACACGCATTAATTAATGGCCCGTACTTCGTAGTTGATTCTACGCTACATATAAAATGGAGTTCACTAAATTAATATATTCTTCGTGACCGGGAAACTTTTGTACTCCCGCAATGCACAACGACGAAGATGAGACAAAACAAAGCGGTGTATATGCACTAAAGCCTCACTTATACTCAGAGTTCGCGGTACACGCTCAAGTACGTTATTGTGTAAACCAGAGGAGACATATATGTACATAAATGTATATATATTTATTACGCAAGTGAGCATGGCCAGTTCGTTCGCAAACCATATCATTTTTGGAACTCCTACTCTCACGCAAGTGTCGTATTAACACTGACCTTAGTCACCTGTAATTGCTACTTCTTTGAGAGAGTACTTGTATATATGTAAGACCTCGTGCTGTACTACACACAGTGTCACTGTCGTACGTAATGTCCTACCTATTATAAAGTCGTATTATAAGCTTGACTCCCTTCTCTCCCTCATTTACTCCTTTTTTTCTCTTTTTCTTCTTCTTTTTTATATCACATCTACTCATTTGTATCGTATTCTGTACTCGGGTATTCTATGCTGGATTCGATTATCTAAGCTGACTTTTGTTCAAGCCAAAAAACAATTTTTTTCCATTTCTTGTATACTTTGTTTAATAATAATTTGTTAATATAACATTCAATAATGGACATGCGTAACTAAAGAGAAAAGAAAATCACAATTGGGAAAGCGAGGGTAAAATCGAATAAGAATTGATTAAACTGGGAAATTTGTTTTTTTTTTTACGTAATAGAAATATTTCTTTCAATAACAAATTATGTTTGAAACATATTTAAGAACGCTTTAAAAATATTACGGAGAAATCGTACATTTTTTAATTGCTACTGAATGCAATTTTTTTTTTTTTTTTTTTTTTTATCGATAAATTATCACAAAGTGATATTTTCAATGGAATTGCAGTTCTGGTTAGATACCGATGCAAATACTGCCGTGTAAATAGCGGAAGGATAAAATAAATAAAAGTAACGAGAGCCAACTCTTTCTCAAGTAAAGTCCATAACAACGCGCTCGTACCGCTTGACGATTGACAGTTACGGCGCTTCAACGATTTATGGAACTTTTCTCGTTGGGTAAATTCAACACATGTTATATATCACCCCGTTAAAAATAGTGGAATCTTTGAAAGGAGTCAACGAGAGATCAGTAGTGAAGGAGGTTCCTCGTCAGCAAATTTGTCAGTGGAACGAACGACTCTTTCTTCCTTCTCTCTTTCTCTCGCTTTTAGTCTTCGTTCGTACTATTTGCAGGTATTGAACCACAGGAATGAGAAAATAATCTTTGACCTTTTTTCTCTTTATTTTCTCGCGCAGTGTTGACCTGTTGAAGAATATCCGGCAATAGACAGGTACACCAAATTTTTTAGGCTCTTCATTGCTTTTCGTTAAGTTCCTTTCATATTTAGCCTCGAACGGTCAAAGAGTCGTCAAGTCGGTCAAAAGTTTTGACAGCAGTGAGAGGACCTCCCAGAGTCTTGAGTCGTAATTAAGTGGCCAACAGACGGTAGAACCTCCTTCATTCGGGGATTATATCCCTTCCTGGTCATGCAAACGTGTCAAACCTTTACTTCCAGCCTCAAAGACAAGAAGCAAAATATATTTTACTCGATCATTTACTCTCGTCTCTCCCTCTTTCTCTTTGTATTTATTTATCTCGTAAAAAATTTCGAATATCCTAAATATATTGACACTGAAAAAAAAACGAAACGAGAGCGCGCGTTCAATAGAAATAAAACTTTCATTGGCTGGATCTGTTTCACACATGAGGCCAGGCAGTGGAAACTGCTTCTCAAAAGCCGAAAAGTAAAGAATAAATAAAACTTTGATCGGTAACTTGTCGTCACTGAAATTCGTCCCGGCTTGAAAATCCATTCGCGTTATGATTTTTATACACATGACCACAGCTGCCTACTATCAAAATTACATTTGTCCAACTCAAACATTGCCAAGGTTTTGGAGGTAATTACTTGACGGTTTCACCGTGACGAGAATTCAACCAGGCTGACATATTTTCATCTCTTTTGATGCGAGTGCAAAAGCTCCAAACTTTCTGCAAGGAATTTGCCAATTTAATCGCAATTTTTGTTTTTTTTTTCTTTCATTTCATTAACTCGAAAAAAAAACTATTCGTTTGTGGCTGTGTATTTTATTGAAAATCTTTCTTGACGTTACGTGCAAAGTGATTTGCTCATGAGTCCACATCAGACTTCACACACGAGGCGATTATACCCCTCGCGATCGTTAATTACGGTCAGTCCTTCTCTTCCTTCGGGCCTTTATGATTTATGTGTCTCGTGAAATTGTTACTCCGCAGCCTCTCTTCCTCGTAAATGAGCTTCGTACGAACGAAAAAGCATCGACCACGAACGATGAATAATTATGAGGCTGCGTAACGCAGAAGCAAAAACGTTAATCGACTTGACAAATATTCGAATACCTGCATTTCCAGCTGATATAAGAGAAATGAATACAATTCATATGTACCAAAGTCTAAAAATCAATTATTTCGGGTTTTTTTCAAATTCGCATCTTCAGAATGCAACGAAATTTTGTACGTATTAACTAAATGATTAAATAATTATCTTGCATTTTGACACATTATCGTCTTGATGACTATTTTTTTTTTTTTTTAAGTTTTTTTTCGCCACGCCTCGTCGGTTTATAAGATTATCAAGTGTGAAGTTAAACTTTTGGAGTTCCATAGAAAATAGATACAATAAAATAATGTTGATTTCTAATATTACTAAAGTAAATGTCAGTTGGGTGAGAAACAAATTTTCCAAACCTTTCTCCTGTGTGACTGTAAACATCGCATGTTTGCTCTCCGAATTTTTATTGTTGGCGTTCTTCAAGAGGAGACACTTTCGAGAGTCTACTGGAAAAATAAATCGAGGATCCTTCATCTGCCCACAATATTTACAGACAACAGGCCAAGATTTTTCCACTTGTAGATAGTTACGAATTTTTTTAGGCGTGAATAGAAAGGAGGATGATGGAACGGATGAATGATTACGAAGCTGTAACAAAAAAAAATTCAAATATTTAATATAAAGAAGGAAAATCTTTTTATGAATGAAATATTTACGTCATCGTCGGTGCATCCTAACAAATGGCACGGCATGAAACGATGGGCATTTATCTTTTTATGTTTTCACGAAAAAACACGGACTTAATTAATCCAAAGAATATGCAAGGATAAATCATAATTAAAATCGCTACTAGCAGATTCAAGTCTACGCTCTCGTGTGTGTCCTGCTCTCTGCTCTCCCACCCAACTATCAAACCCTCATTCCAGTCTTGCGAGAAACGCGTGCTCCTCTTATTTCACGAAGAAATCCGGCCAGGTCGTTTGCTACTTTTCAAATTGAAAGTTTTATACGTTACGAGAAAGCTGAAGATCATCAATTCAAATTGAAAATAAAGATGAAGAAAAAAATCCAACGTCAAAGTAAAAATCAACATTTATTATTCACTCAATTGATATTCGTTGATTATGCTTTGTAAACATGCAATTAGTTCTTTTTGTCGTCATTATTTTCCTCTACATTTTCGCATTTTTGGAAAAGGTCCATTGAACGTTCTACAAAAAATGTTGTCCATAAAGAGACGCACGAGTTCATATTATCCAATTATTAGTAAATTTCTATCGGAAGCCACGAAACCAAAATTTATCACACTAATTAATCACTAAATATAATCTAAACAAGGAAGTTTGTTTGCAAAAAAATGTTGACACTTCTCGACTTACAAAGGGAACTGAAGATTCGATAACTTCCTACAACACATGTCCTTCCTCGTTCAAGCGACATTGACAAGTATTATTCAAAGTGGATTCTCGTCTGTCGATGCTCGCAATCAAGCTTAATTCATGCATCTTCAATAGAAATAAGTTTACTGAAATAATCATAATAATAATAATAATAATCGTATCAGAAAAAAGGGAAGTCAAATGACTCATATCGGACAAGTATTGAAGACAAAACTCGGCAAATTGAGCGGGAAGGAAAAAAAAAGCGATTGGATGTTTCCGGCGTCGAAGTAAGAAGGTCGCAATTTACGCGAATGAACGAACCGCGTCAAGCTCGTAAAATACACAACGGGGGGCAGAACAACAGTCGTCGATTGTTAATACGAGCATAGGTGTTCCGTATTGCAGAGATGAAATTCTCCGACGAAGCACATCTGTCGCGGACTTATGCACTGTGAAATGCGTAAATACAGCACTAACATTGCGGACGATTTTGTCATTTCTCGATTCCCTGATGTCTAGGATGTGTGAAACGAATTTATTTCATCGTTCTGTCTCGTTGAGTATGACCAGCAGCAAAAGAACGAATGAAAAAAACTATTCTTTGCACAGCTAAAAAGCATAAAAGTAAATTTGTACCGGACTTTGTGTGACTTTGTAAATTGAGGAACTCGACAGGTTTTTCTTTCAGATCCTTAAACACCGTGAGAATTGGACGTCGTTTTTTTTCTGTTCTTTTTTGTGCTCCGGGAGATCACAAGTCATGGGTATCAAAATATTTCTTCTGTTCAATCGACATACCTTCGCCTTGATCTTCAAAACAATCCTAATTCCTGCGTCTTGATAATATTTTCATTCATAATGTTTTCTCAAAGTCCCTTTTCGGGCGAACCACGTAGAAAAATATGAAAACAACCCGGACGACGTACGATCAAGCACGAAGGGTGCGGACCTCAGGTTGAAAGGCGACCTGAAGGCAAACGGTAGCAGGTTGATTGATTGATTGATTTTCTCCTCTTCGTGGCAAGTTATAAACATCATTCGTACTTTTTGTATTAATTTTGACTACATTGAAGGGATTATAAAATCAATTTTATGCTTGAATTTTCGATCAAAATAAACACAAAAGATTTACACTTTTGGTTGAATTCAGTAAACAAGAGGAAATTTTGTACTCAAATCTATGATCTCCAATTACTCAGTCTCTTTTTTATTACTGAGAAATGGCCGTGAGAAACAAATGTTACATTAGAAAATTATGTCATTGTTATTTTCGGACCACCTCGTGAGTTTCCGAGAGAAAATTAGCGGATAGAGATAAGATAATAAAAATAAGAAGCGAGGAAAAGAGAGAGCGAACCTCGTTGGCCTAGAAGGTCCTCGACAGCGTTGCTCAAACATCTGCTTGTTTCTCGGTAGACATATATTTCCTGATGCTTCTTCCTAGGATGCTGCGAGAACGTTTCACGGTATACTCAAGACTCTCCTTGCAAAATCATTTTCTCTTTTTTCTCCTCGTTCACCAAAGGAGAGATCGTTTGCCAGACGCTCGTGTGTGCTCCTCTCAGTGGCCGAGTCTTGCAGGACTTTGGAAACACAAACAATTGAAGTCTTGAAATCTAGTTCCTGTAAAATGAAACAATCGTTTGAAATTAAAAAGATTCAGGCCATAGATGAAGAAGGAGAAGAAATTGGGCTGAATCCTTTTTTTACCCTGATTATTCTATTCCGAGAAATTATATTCCAAAATTTGCATTTATTTAAATTTCGAAAAGAAGCCTTTGACTTCTGTTTGTTGATTAGTGAAATCGTATGTGACTTCGTAGCTGGCAAAGGATGAAGGTCCTCGAAAAATATGGATTAGCTTCCGGATTTCGACTAAATCGTTCGAGGTCGTAGAAAATTGGGTGAAAGACAAATTTCTTATTATATAAACACCGTATGAACGGTGTACGAGTGTTGATCGGCTGGTACACGGCGACAGTACTCGTCCTACATTTGGTATGTTTCTTTCTTAGTGTGAGAAGACTCGACAGGTGCGCTGACAAGCGAGAATCGCGCGAAACCCGTCGGGAGCAACCTCGACAGATTGCACCGTGGCAAACCTGATTGATGCACCGGACAACAATCCAACAATTCGCGTTCTTCTCGACCAGCTTCCCTATTCATCTTACGCTTCGGTTTTTTCTTTTTATTTCCTTTTTTTCGTACTACGCGCATTAGAGTCTTTCGTACGAGGAGTATGAACATTAGGATGTACCGGTAGATGGGCAAGACGCAATATGAGGTTGCCACACTTACGCCGGATATTGTCTCGTTTCTATCTCCAACCTCAGACAAAGAAATAACGAAATAAACAAATATAGACGATAAAAATAAAACTACACTAAATCACTAAATTAATGAAAACATTACGGAAAATTGCAGCGTGAATATTTCTTTAGTTTACTTAATACTTTTATTCAACAACTTGTTTGATATATTTTTAAATAATTCGTCAGAGATTTATTTTGAACTCGATTTTTCGTGAACCAATTTTAAGAAGTATTTAACAAGCACTTTGACAGTATTATTGTATTCAGAGGTAGGAAACTTGAGTTTTTAATGAGTTGAACAATTAACCCTACAAAAAAACGAAGAAACTGGAGCAAAATTTTGGTATATAGATTTTTTTTCAAATATCACACCATTTGTATAAGTGAGACAAGATCGCTGCTCTGCATCAATGTTTTCTTACGGTATCGACATAATTTCTGGTGTCAACCCTTAATTGGCTCAAAGCTCTGCGCGCATCTCTCTCTCTCTCTCTCCGTTTATTCGTTCGTTCTCTCTTGCGCTCTTCCCGCTTCGTAACACGTTCCACATAGAGCGATCGAGTAATATTCATTGTCGTGTGGTCGGCTGGAAATAAAAAATGATTGACGAGCTCTCACGCGATCGTGAAGATTCGTCCCCGCGTATATCCTCTCGCGGACGATTAATATTGTCGAATATCTCTGTGTGGCCACCGACACCTACGCCATCAGCAGGAGGCCTCTCTCCCTCTCTCTCACACCCTTGTGTTCATGTTCGTCTATAACCGGTTGACACCCTGACAGGTAGACGCGCCTGCGGAATTCGTCCGGTTTGACAGCTAATCCATCGATACGACCTGAAAAAAGAACAATGAATGTTTTATGGATATTAAACAAATGTATATTTAGAATCAGTAAAAAATTATGACATTTTTATCACTGGATTTTTTTTTTCTAATTCACATAGAAATTCATTGGAGCAAAAGGAAAGTCCGAAATTTTTCGAATCATTATTGAATTTTTATTATTTCAATGCATGTAATCGTCGTGTTCATTCTGTTCGTATGGTTGTAACTCAATGAATTTTTAAATCATTATTCATCAACTTAATTATTTTCTTGAATCACTTTTATTTTTCGAAATTGTTGAATTTGAGAAATACACGACCAGTTTTTGCGGTGGATCGTGTAAATAAATGTTGAGCTTTGATAAAGAAAAAAAAATAGAATGATTCATTATGCTGTACGAATGATCATAAGTAATATTTAACCGTTCAGTTCAAGATTTTATTATCATGTTCTTAACTTTGATTACTTATAATTAATATTTATAAGAAACTTCACGTTTTCACATCATGTTTAAGTGTAAAATTGACTTCACAAATGTTTTTTTTTGTCATTATTCAAATTGTTGGAGATATAATTAATGATTTGCGTTTACTGATTACAGAGTCGCGTGCCATTCCCACGTCCGATGAGCATGGAACAGAGATTGCAGGAACAACGATGGCAAGACATAGCTTCACTATTTCACATGCAAGGCCCCGGAGCAGATCATTTTGGTCACACAGGTCATTCTGGATATCCGGGCCATGGCGTTGGCCACAGTCCTTACGAGGCTCAACGTAATGTTCTTCTTCATAATGCTACCCTTGCACCGCCGGTCGGTGATCTCAATAATACCGGACCTTATCACAATGTCGGTAAGTGGCTTCGTCTTCTTACTAATCTATCTTGAAAAAAAAACAAATAAATAAACATCATCAGTGCAAGCGAAATCGTAAAATTCTTATATTTTAAACCAATGAAAACTGTCAGTTAGTTTAATCAATTGGAACAAAACATAATAGAAAAACTGCATAGTTTGATAAAAATAATGAGCATTTTTAATGTTAAATTAAAAACTGGAAAAATTATCAATAAGCAAACAAAGTAATAATAATAACAATAATAATAGGAGAAAAATAATAAAGAAATAATAAAAAATTGATGAATTAAAAAAAATAAGGAATTTTCGTACGATCGATGCAAATTAAAAAATCGTATTATAAATGACACTGACCCTGATTGATTTGATCATAAGAAAAGAGCAGAAGAGTTGGATGATGAATTTTTTTTCTATTGTAATCCCCAAACTAAACTGCTCACGAATGCAGGTGGACCGTCGAATCTCGGATCAGCGGTGGCCACATCGATGAACCTGACGAACAGTAGTGAACCAATGGGAACTGAGAACGGTGCTGCATATAAATCCGAGCCAAATGACATGATGTACTACCACGCACCAGCTTCCGATACCATCAATCAAACGAACGACGGATTTCTCTCTGCATTGCTGAACGACGAAGATCTACATCTCATGGATATGCCTTTGAACGATGGTAAGTACGCATTTTTTTTTTTTAATTCTTTTTTCAACATCTTTTTCTTTCTATCGATTCTCGTTACGATTAATCACGTAGACATGGAGATAGAAAGAGGCGGGATGAGGTAGTGACTCGAAATGCAATAAGAAAAGTAAATCATGCAAACACGACCGATTTGCTATATAATCGCAATAACACTTTTTATTATTATTATTATTATTATTATTTAATATAAAAGGAAACGTATAAAATTGTCAACGTAGGCATCATTGACTTTCAATGATGAGCGATAATATATAGATTTTATAAATTTATATTTTTTCACGCACGTTCAGAGTTGTCATATTTTAATAATTCGTCAACATTTTCTCTGAATTGAACTTTTATACGTTCTTTGAAAAATTTATTGTTTTTACTCATTCTTTAGCGTTCCAAATCATAATCCCTACGATTCATCGCCACAACGTTTGATTTTTTGTTTGTTTTTAATGGTAAACGGAGTACCATGACAAATGGATATTGAAAAAATGTCGATAAGGATTCAAAGGGTCACAAAGACCTCTGTGAGGAATGTTATTTCGCGAATTATAATCACATAACTGTGCAATGTCATCATGTCGCAGACATTAAGGAACTTTTACTATTTTCAGTCCAGTATTATACTCTTTAATTAATAACTTTAAAGAAAAATGCGTTGTGAAAACGAAGAAAAAAAAATAGGCTTGCTTATCGCAGCTGACGTAGTATCGTATTTTGATCTTGTCCGAGAATCCTCAACTTTACGGAATTTCCGTATTCTTTTTTTCTCCCATCGTTCTCTCCTACCACTCGTCCTCGGGCTCCGGGTTAACAGCAGCATTTGGAAAATCTGTAGGATTGTCGTATGATCCATCGTTGCCAAACTGTTAAAAAAGTCATAAAAAATTAATACAAGTTTTCATAACGTGAAAGAAAAAATTGACTGATTTGTTTGATTGGTAAAATATTAAATTGTAATTTCAATTACGAAAAATATTCAGAATTTCAAACAGAATCATAATCCGGGATAATAATTAACAGTTAACAGATGAAATCAATGGTGTCTATTATTTGAAAAATTCAAAAATTTAAAAAACAAACATATTTACATTTCGGACATCTCGTCCACCGAATTTCTCGCCGCGACTCGGTGCGCAGCTTCCACCTCCGGAAGACAACCAATCCGGTACATCTTGTCCAGCCTGAGAAAGTACTTTGACGAGATCGTTAACGAGTCCGCTGTCGGTCTCAGGATCGAAAAAGCTGGTCGCTTTGCCGCTATTACCGACGCGTCCAGTTCTTCCAATGCGATGAACATATTCGTCGATTTCTTTGGGCATATCGTAATTGATAACATGAGCAACTCCTTTGATATCAAGGCCACGAGCAGCAACAGCGGTAGCAACGAGAATAGGCATTTTGCCGCGTTTGAAATCTCTCAGAGCGTCCTCGCGTTGTTCCTGGGTACGATCACCGTGCATACTTGTGGTAGGAAAATTATTATCGGAGAGGAAGGCGGCAATAAAATCAGCGGTTTTCTTCATTTCGACAAAAACCAAAGTCTTTGGAAGATTGGCCACATCGTCACGTTGAATGAGTTCACGAAGTTTGTTGCGTTTTTCGAATTTCGGTACTTCGTGGAAGGTTTGTTCGACGTCGCTGCAAGCACCTCCGACGATGCCAACCGTCAGAAAAACGTACTCATTCAAAAACTCTGCGGCTATAGATTGTACGTTTTCGGCAAAAGTCGCCGAAAACATGAGAGTTTGACGGTCGGTTTTTGGAACCATGGTCTCGTGGTCCATCATTTTTCTCACGTCTTCGAGAAAGCCCATGTCGAGCATGCGATCAGCTTCATCGAGGACCATGAAACGCAACGAAGCGAAACTTACTCGTCGTCGTTCAACGAAATCGTTTAATCGACCGGGTGTCGCGACGAGGATGTGGCATCCGTCTGCCACCTGGCGACCCTGATGGGCGGTTGCCACTCCGCCGTAAGCAGCAACGCACTTGATGATCGAATCTTTGGAGAATTTTTTAGCCTGCATCCAAATTTGAGATGCTAATTCTCGGGTTGGTGATACAATGACGCAATGAGGCTCACAACCACCACCGATCAATTTCAGCTCCGAAGGTTTTTCCAGGAGAGTGTTTATTATCGGTACGAGAAAAGCTGCGGTTTTTCCGGATCCGGTTTGGGCGCAAGCCATCAAATCACGTCCGCCCATTATAATCGGTATGGCATGTTTCTGAACGGGCGTTGGTTTCGTATAACCGGATTTTATGAGATTGTCGTACACCAAATTCCTCAAGCCCATTTGGTCGAAAGCTTCGATCGCTGGAGGGGCGTTTTCGCCGGTCACTTTCACGGCTATTGAGTCATATTTCGAGAAATTTATTCCGGCATCGACGCCACTGAAAATTTCGCTGTCTTCGGTTGATTCTTCCGGAGGAATGTAGGTCACTGGTGGAGGTTTTGAAGGATCTTCTTCTCCGTTTTCACCAGCTGGTTTATCGAAACCGCTATCACCTCCGCCACGTCCTCCTCCCCTTCCGCCACCTCGACGCGGCTTCGAATCGCCGTCGTCTTGGAAACCTCCACCGCCACCCCAGCCACCGCTGCTTTCACCGTCGTTGTCACGATTTTGGAAACCACCGCCTCCACCACCACGGCCTCCTCCTCTTCCTCCTCGACGCGGTCTTGAATCGTCATCTTGGAAACCACCACCACCACCACCGCCGTCCGCCCACCCACCGCTACTTTCACCGTCATTGTCACGATTTTGGAAACCTCCTCGTCCACCACGTCCTCCTCCTCTTCCTCCTCCTCGACGCGGTCTTGAATCGTCGTCTTGAAAACCACCGCCACCCTCATTGTCATCACGATTCCGAAAGCCTCCTCGACCTCCGCGACCTCTGCCTCCTCCACGGCCTTTCCTTTCTCCATCGAAACCTCCTCCACCGCCATCTTGCCATCCGCCACTCTTCTTTTCGTCGTCAAATCCACCTCCTCCGCCGCTTTCTTGCCATCCGCCACTCTTCTTTTTGTCGTCAAATCCACCTCCTCCTTGCCATCCACCGCCCTTATTTCCATTGTCGAATCCACCGTTTTTACGGTTTCCTCCGTTACTGAAATCATCGTTGTTATCCGTCCCAAAACCACTGCTGTCGTCTTTGGAAAATCCGTTTTTGCTTCCAACACGAAAATCATCCTTATCGTTGTTGTTATTATTATTGAAAGGCTTAAAGCCTCTGCCTTTACCATAGGAACGACCCTCCTCCGCAAACTGCCAAATAATGTTTCATGTTTTTAAAAAAAACTAGTAGAATCTTTTCGATTAACAAACTTTTCACAGTTATCAAATTTATGTCTTTGAACTGTTGTTTTTTATAAATATTTTCAATAGGATTCAAGTTTGTTTTATGAATTCATAAGTTCACGTTGTAACGCTAGTTGCAATTACATTTGATCGCTAAGAATGTTGAAGTGTAACAAATATTTTGTTGTGCCATTCTTTGATCTTTTTTTTTTTATTGGTTAGTTGTATTTCTTAATAGCTTCAAATTTAGCGGTTCTTTGTTCTGTCGACAATGTTGGATTCTACGAAACATCAAGATTCCGACCGATTTTACAATATCTTACAATGCTATATTTGCGTCCAAGTTTTTTTTCATTTTTTGTCCTTGGGACGCCTCGTTCGGCAGGAACATAAATTTTGAAACTCTACAATTTTGGGACCAATGAAATCTTGGAACTGACAAATTTGGGTGATTGCAAATTTTGCTTTCATAGAAAAATAACCACAATGACATGGATTTTCGTTGAAAGAAATTTTTGAGAACGTTTTACTAAATCCCGGGACAGTACTTAAAATGTTTTTTTTGTCAATTTCTGTGTTCTTCGTGTATTTGTTAATCAGCAGGATTAATTCAATGAAATGAAAAAGGTACTAGTTTTTGCACAGCAAAAAAAAATATATATCAAGTATGGGAACAGAATCGTAATTGATACACAAATGTCCATTGTTAAAAAAAAAAAATTATTGCACTTTGAAATACTTCGAGATATTCGCACGTGCGTTAATTTCGTTGGAAAGACGCGTTTGCTACAGGAAAAAAATCTTGTTTTTTCTTTTCGCAATATTCATAAAATAATTCAGTTTTGTCATGGTTATTTTTTATAAACTTACCGAAGAAGTATTGCTTGGTTCTTCCCAATCGTCAGCCATCTTAAGTCAGTTTTTATTATCTATAAAAGTCGTAACACAAATTCTGTGATAAGTTTCGTTTTTTCGAAAACACCGAAGTGATTGAAACTTCGGAAATAATGACGAATTATTTTTAATAGAGCTTATTCGATGACTAAATATTAATAAAAAGAAATCGAAATATCGCATTGAAACAATGAACCATAACGAACTACCACGCAGCGCCGGGTAACAAAAGACGCGTGAACGACAACGGCTTACGGGCGAAAGTGGAAGGGGAGGGGGGAGACCCAAAACGAAACAAACTATGAAAGCACGGGCCAACACAGCGGTCACCTTCAAGAACAAAGCGGCGATCGTTAGATTTACTAGCAACACTGGACAACTCGCGAGATCTCAATATAATTGAGAAATAATCCGCGAATTCGATTGAAATGTAAAAAAATGTCTTGATAATAAAAGTCTGAAAAATTGACCGTCAATAATTTTTCATTAAGGGAACGTATAAGGTTTTCACGCGTGACGAATGCACGGCCAACCTTCCCTAGAAAATGACCATTTATCGACACGTGGTTTTTAAAAAATGAGGGAAAAATATTGAACTCGTTACTTATCGAAAACCGATCGCGAAAATATTCTCTAATGGCGCCAATTTTAACGGATAATCGTACGTAAAAATAGGGAGAGGAAATTTCATTGCGTTGTGTGAGGCTAAACTTCGAACGTACCTTGCCAAAAACAAAAAACAAAAAATTTCTTCCAGTCTTCCAAAGTTGGGATTTGTCTCACAATGAGACCGATGAAGATCCTTAGAGGCGGACCAACGAGAAACTTCTGACTGAATGCGATCTCGTTTTTCGTCCACCGTTGTCTTCACTTCGCTGTATGTTTTCAGCACGTGGTGGTGCCACCGGCGTTTTTCTCGTGGAGGGGTTGAAACAACGCGAACAACCAATCACGTACAGAGAATATTGAGCTTGCCGGTTTAACACTTCCGCTTTCTTAGTTACCATTGTTCCCGCTATCTCGTTTCAAAGCATCTGTGTACTCGAGAGCGTGTGGGTTATTTTTTGGAGGGAATAATTTTTTTGTTTTTTAACCCCATCACGTAGCGAAATTAATTTTTTGACTAGGAGACCAAATTTTGTTCATTTGATTATTGTAAATTCAGTTTCAGTTCAAACGACGATATTTAAGGATGTCGAATCATCGTTGGCGTTAGTTTCCCGCCGACGACTAAGCAATTTTATTTTTGACCACTTTCTTTCGTCATAAAGTCTTCGACATGTGGAATTTCAAGGACACACGAAAATCTTAACAAATATTATACCAATTACAAATCATTCATTTTCCAAACGGTTGATTAAAAACATACCATTTTTTTAATATTTACGCTCGAAGTGCCAAGATTTTTATTTATTTTTATTGCGACAAATGTACGTTCGACCAATTTTAATATAAGAAAATAGGTTATTTTTCTTATGAATACAAAAAGAAAAGTTAGAACAAAATTCAATTTCACGAATGATTAAGTTGATCGAAAAATAATTTCTGTTTCGTTCCAACGATGCATAAATTATTATCAATTATAGTTGCCGAAACATTTTATTTACGAAAATTAGTGAAGATTTTCTCAAAAACTTTAGACGGTATATTTTTTTTCTGAATTTATTCGTAAAGAACTCGAGAATGGAAATACGAAGGCTCCAGTTTTTTTTTCGTGACAGCACCCTGTTTCGAACCCATTTTCTCTGAGACAAAAAAAAACCATATGGCAAATAAAGAATGAAAAATATTTCGTGTCAAACGAGCGAGGGAGAACAAATGAAACCAAAAGAAAAACCAGAGCTACTTTCAAGCCACAATAAATCGTTTATTTGAGGGTCCTCAAGGGTCCCTGGGTATTACCAAAGACATGAAGATGAGTACTTTTCCATTTACGACACCAGCAATAGTTGCACTATAATTTACGACTCTGAAGCAGGGCTGCGATGAATAGAACGTCAATTTTTACAATATTATTTAATTCAGCTAATATTTTCTCTCAAAATATTCAAAAAATCATCGTCTGATGGGAGTTGTAAAAATGTCCATAAAATGAATAATATTGTTTCTGGGTTTCTCAATCGGATCCAACAAAATCTCACGTATTGATTCTTTTTTCCTTTCTTTTTTTTACAATCACGAAAAAATAAATCTTATACGAATGAAACTGCTGCCATGGAAAAATGTGAAATTTATATTTAAATTACCGCCGTATGAGTCAGCGCTAATAGGAAAGAGAAAGAAATTGAGAATCCATAAGGAGAAGAAACATAAAAAATATGTTTAAATGCAAATAGCGAGAACACGTCACCACCTACGCTTGACGATGATCGCATTTCTTCTATCGTTGCTACTGCAAAAGTATCTTCCCCCTCCCGCCTTTTTCTCCCTTTCTATCTCATGCGATTGGGAGCTCGCTTCGTTCGCATTCGAGGCTATCGCCGTCGACAAAGAAGCGTGTATACACATGTGTAGTACGTGGATAGGACACACATATTATGCCTTCTCTCTGGAGAACGAGCAACCGATACACGTGTAGTGTGTCTCACTAGAAGGAGAGAAGGTTGTCCGCAACCTGGATGACTCGTATGGCGAAAAAGCGCAGTTTTCATCGCGACATCGAGCACGTGACACCTTCGCGATAATTCTCATTATTTTCTCTCAGTAAAAGAACGTGACGATTATGAAATTTCGAATTATTAATTGCAGTCACGTGGTATTTAAAACATTTACACAGTGTATAAAAAAACAATCTCAAACTTTAACGAATTACGAAGTTTATTAATTTGTTAACTCGTTCTTTTGGAACGATTTATTTGTTCAGCCATTTTTTTACATCGTGTTTTTCCGTTATTTTTCATCCTCTTTTTTCGAAAAGAACCAGGTTGTTTTTTGTCACACAAAGACAGTTCTAAACGAGGGTTTGAAGTGCGTGCACGTGTTAAGAGAATAACAGTAAAAACATAGGGGCAGTTTTAGCCTGTCAAATTGGTGAAAAGTTTTGAAGTGGTCACTTCGAAAGTGTTGGGGGTTCAGATTTTTTATGCGTTTCCTTCCATGCGAGAAAAAAAAAACGAGCGAGGACGTTGTGCAGTCGAGTCATATGGTGTATAACGAATCGTTTCGTTCGTAAGCCACTCCTCACTCGTAGTCGCGTATACATGTGGCCAATTGATAAATAAACAATGTGACTGCGCGTTGCCAGCAAAGCATCCATGAATATTTATTGCATCGATGAATCGACGATTTTTCTTCCGGTGAACATTCAATTGTGTTTATTATTAACGCACGCTTGTAACTATTCACGATACACACCATCTCGTGACGCCCCTCCCCCTGCCGCGAATTCCCTTTTATGTTATTTAGTCACGATCTACTCGTTTGACCTCTCTGTTTTTTTCATCACGTTCAAATCGGTACATTTTTTTTTTCGCTTTCGCTACATTTTTAAAAACACCTTATCGTTTGTGCTTCGAGAATAAATATACAATGTATGCAAAAGATATTATTTTTTCTAAACTATTCATTTCATACAATCATTTTATCTTTTCACAAGAAGCACATTTATTTCTTTTACAAATTCCCAGCACAGTCTCAACACTACGCTCGCTTCATTACACAGACATACGATTTTTTTTTCATACATTTCGCTGACCTGGCTATTCTTATTAAATGTTTTTCTTTTCTTTTATTGAGTTCGGCCCGATTTATGGTGTTCGTACCTCGCGTTTCAGGCATATTTTTTTGCTACCATCTGTTTTTCTCCTGATCCAAATTTTTTACGATATTTTGAAGTTCGCTGCGCTCGCAAATTCAAAGTAATTTTATATTCGTTCTTTTTCAGCATTGCTCAAACTTATTCGCAACTTTGTATTTGCTAATTAAAAAAATGTTATTCATTGAGGCCGACAGTGATTTGGTAAAGAATTTTTTTATGTTTATCGTCGTTTCCTATGATTAATAATTATCATCATGATGTTTTTTTTAATTTACGATAAAGTACCGTAATAATTTATGAAAACAACAATAAGAAGTTATTTCTTCATTCAGTATTTATAGTTTGCAAAAAAAACAATCATCAAATGTGCGAGATAAGTTCAGCGGTGTCTTAGATTAAAAGGAATCGTGCAAATAAATAGGTTGTACGCAAATGAAACATATTTTCAATCGTAAAACGCTATTAGATTGGATGAAAATGCTCGTTTCAAAATATAGTCATGATATTGTGTACGTTTCGTCGAATGGGATTAGATATCTCAACGGCCTTCAGTCGTATCAATGGTAAGAAACCGTTTGATGCGAGCTTTTGTTACTCTGTCAATATACTAGGCTTCGCTTTTTTATGTCTCTTGATAAACAATGAATGCACATAGATAATGCGAAATTTATATGGAAAAATGATACTGTTGTAGGATTTCGTATAATTTGTAACGAAGGCGTCAGAATTCCTCTACACAATCAAAGCGCGTGTGTATATATTTTCGTCGATAAGACATGACTATATTTAATTGAATCTTAAATACGACCGATTGATAAATTAAACTATTTTCTCTTCTTCTCGTAATTATCTACTGCTCCTATAGGATATTTGTCGTTAACTTTGTTATATACTGTCTTACGTAATTATTTATCAGTTGATAGACAAATAAACATCGACTGACGACCATTTACACATATTCTGAGATTTCTAATTGTTTGGGTTTGTGGTTGGCTCGAGGAGCAACTATTTTCGACGAATATTAAATTAAAAAGGAGTCCAAATGTTCAATCAACTGTTGACAGTTCGTAAAAATGGCGGAAAATTGTTTATACTTCGATCATTTCAATACTCGATAAAGTCTCGAGAGCGAATCAAGTTTCCTCGAAAGGAAATAATCGGTGATTGCGCAATGTGAATGTCTCATTCGGTACGGAATAAGAAAATGACAAAATGCGTCAGTGAACGTCTCTGATCTCGGTGTAGCTTGTTCGAATTTCGCATAAGGCTCAATCTTTTTCGAAGAAGTAATACGCACGAGATGAGTAAGACACGCGTTACGTTTTGCTCGGAACAGATCCGCGTAAGCCCAGCACGAAATAAACTCATCGCCGTTCGTATAACCGTAAATATGCACTCAATCACTACAGGGCGTCCCAAAAGTCACGCTCAAAAAGTTTTATGATTATAAAATCTTTGAATTTCAAAGAAAAAAGTCCTTACACTTTTATCTCTGCGATCAATGGTTTTGGGGTTAGTAACTCTTCTTCGAATAATTCATCAACTCTGCGTTAAAGAGCAAAATAGTGAATGATGGAGAAAACTATTTGTTGCTCAAGTATTTTTAGCGACTTTTAGGACACCCTCTAAAGCAAGTAAGCTTGTATCGTAATTTTTCTTTGCGTTAAAATCACACCGAAAATCTCATGACGAGCCACATTCGGTCTCCTCGGGCTTTGTATACCAATTGTAACTCCCAAACGAGAGTCACATTCGTTGTTTTTATGTTCTCCTCTCTCTTTCTCTCGCTGTCTCTTTCGCTCTTCCCTGCCGCGTGTGTCACTAAGTCGTTCGCTAGTGAGTCATTCCCTTCTTTTGCCTTTGCTATACATCTCGCGAACAACTTGCGCCAGATCGTAATAATAGCCACGGAATTGATTCACTCGAACGACGATGTTACCGGCAATGAGATATTCGTTTTTGCCACTCCTTTCACTCTAGCAAATTTCGTCGAGTACGTAAGTACTAATAATATCAAAAAAATTTGTACTTGAAAAGAAAATTCTAAAACTTTTGTTACTGTATGAATTATCATAAGGGACGAGATGATTTTTATAATAATCATGAAAGAATTATTATAAGAATTCTGTACACTTAATTATTCCCAGTAATAATTATTACGAAAATCAGCCTAATTTACGAAGGTTCACTATTACGAAACATTGTACGTTCAAGTTGAAATGTCCCATGCTTGCAAACAGCAAAGCCTTTCGAGGCTTTGTTCTCGATCAGTTTTCTTGGCCTATTTTATCATTGTGTGACCACGTGATTCGCACTTCTCGTTCGGAGAGCGATAAGGCGCTTCGTATTCGCCTTCTGTAATCGCGAATATGTATGTAGCAGTGACGAAACCGATAGAAGCGGTATGTCGTTAATTCAGACCTCATACTTTTTTATTTTAACGAATATCATATACGGAGTGTCGCACAAGTCAATCTGCATACAATCGTTATCGAATTCTGCATCAAATTCGGGATTGGAACACTCTCGACCGTTTTTTGATTGAATTTATTTATCATGAGTTATCATTAACTACAATTAAATCAATCAGGCGTACACGTCTCGTAAATATAACCTCAAATTCATAACTTTCTGACTTTCACTTTTAGGACACCCTGTATAATCAAATTTACTCAGCGATATGATTTCTTACAATTCCAACATCATGTCCGCTTTGTTTAAAGAATTTCTAAGCCCGCAATTTTATCACTCATCGAAACTGTACGATTCATTTTTATTGACAGTTTCAAAGTCACATATGTTTTTGACATTTTTTAGCTATTGGTCATGCTATTGTAAGTATAAATAAAAATCTAACCTATGATCATAAATCTATTTTTGTGAAGGATCAGCGTCGCCCAATACGCAAATTTTATTCTCAATCCAATTATTCTTATCTTTCAATATACTTTGATATAATTAATGTTTCGCTTATGTTACGTAAAATACTGACCGTAGTTACATTCAACATGTTTTGTGAATGAAAGCGTTTAATTTACGAGTTTTCGAGCCGGTTGGAAACCATTGTAAACTTTTCTCTCTGTATTATCCTCGATAACGTGCTTATCATTTTTTAAACTCAAAGGTAATAATAGTTCATGAACGGGTTTTTCGAGAATGCAGCGAGTTTCGATGTGTTCACTATTCATCCGTTTACAATGATAATCTTCACCAATGAAGAAAGTTTCGCTCTTATTCCCGAACTAATGAATGCAAAAATCAATTATACTAAACAAAACTTTGAGTTGATTCATTTTTTCGTTACAAATGTAATAATATAATCAGAAACAAATTAAAAGCAAGGAATTATTTTGGTAGAAAATATCCATGCGGCATTGGCTTCATGTTGTTGTTTTCTTTTTTTTTCTTTTTAGTGTATCAATAGCACGAAGAAAATCCTAGTGTCGTTCTTTTTAAGTGACTCAACACTTTCATAAGAAACATTCTGTAAAATGACCTTTTGTTGTTAAATTTGTTAAAATAACGTGTTGTCCAAGACGATGCGGATTGTAACTTAACGCGAAAAGTTCACGTCAGAGTCGAGCTGGTCGTTACTCTCGATATGATTCAGATACCATACAATCAGTGAAAAAGAGAGAAAAAAAACGTCATTATTAAGGTGATCTGTCAGTCTCGCGGTCGGTAACAATGTAGATACACGTTTTTCTCGGACACGCTTGATATTTAAAGAAAAAGGAGAGTTTCACGTTATTCTGTCATTAAAAGAGAACAACGTGCAACTCTTCTTTTTCTTTAAATATCAAGCGTGTCCGAGAACAACGTGCATTTACTTTTCAGTTATCGACCCCCCACTCCAGCAACTGCTAAATCGCCTTAAAGCGTGACGTTCGATGACGTTACAATCTCGTAGTTCTTAACATAAATAAACGCATATTTTTATAAATATATATGTGTTTACATATGCTTATGAAAAAATACGTCACGACCAACGTGGTCGATCGTTGTCCGACAACGCAACGATTTTTTCGTGCCATAACTGAAAGTAATGGAAGTGGTATGCAGTGTAGTTGTAAGAAAGAAGAAAAAAACGAGGGGATCGCGAGCAATGTGTATCGCGAACGTTTCGTTGCCACTCTTATCGCGTCCGTGGACAAGATTACAAGAGACGACGACGACTACGACTACGAGTATGATCGTGCTCTCGCGATACTTCACATCGTATCTCCAAACGTAAAAATCGAAACGGAAATAAATACGCGAGTAAAATACAACGAGAAACAAAAAAAACACCAACATCAAGATTTTGTTGTGATTATATATTCGATATAAAAAAAAAAACACGAGAATAAAGTCGTGACTTGTTAAAAATTGTGTAAACGAACGCAAGAGACTAAAGGAACTTTTTAAAAGGTTTTGTTAACATTTGCAAAGTGGCCTCCACGTGGGTCTCGAAGGAATCGGTGACCACGTTCTCAACGATCAAACTAATCGCTAATATGCACTGTTACACGCACTATAGTATTTATTACACAGCCAAGATCCTTGAGATATAGTTTAACTTCGGTGGAACAAAGAAAAATTGATCGTTATTCCTGGTTGATTGCAACACCGATCGCTTATTTCTGGCTAACTGGAGGGAAAAAAAAACGAACAAGATTTTATTCTTCCCGTTGTCTTATTCCTCGTCACAGAGAGAAAACACTGAACGATAGATACGTTTTGTGAATGGCGAGGATGGGTGTGATCGTGTACGTACCATGTACGTATTTGGACACGTTATACGTTTTAATTGTTTTATAAATATTGCATATTAGTGGAATTTTTAATTCTAAAATTGTGCGCAAACGAATAACAAGGAACGTTAGAACGTTAGAGCTTTTTTCATGTTCATAATCGACAATCATTTTTACATTTTTTTACAGTCGTAGTTTTACTACTTTTTGTTTACATTTCCACAGATTATCGATTTGAACTACATTTAATCTTCCGACAATATTCATGGAGTCTAATTTCATAATTGTCACTCATGTTATTGTTATTAACTCCGGAGTTTTTCCAGCAACTGTTCCGCGGTAAAATTTAGTTGCAATAAACCGGTGTGGATTCAAATAACTACCTGCGGAAGTGTTTTCTGTTCTTTCTTGATGAAATGTACGAAATCGTACAATTAATTCGATTAAATTTTTTCTATTTTTCAAAACTTGAAAATTGTAGTAAAAATTTATGACCTAGTTTTGCTGGTTTTCGGAATGAGCAAATGATAATTTTTTTATATACAGAAATGACGCGGACAATTATTATCGAATTTCGTTGGAACATTCTGATTCACGTAATCGAATACGTTTTTTCCCTATTTCTTTACGTTCCCTCGATCAGTTTTCATCGTTGTTTTCATTCGTATTGGTCACATGGTGAACGCAGATAAGCCGGCATGCTATAATGTATCGTAAGCATAAACACATATATATTTTGTATATACACAAAAAGTTGCCGAGTCATAAGTAATTTGAATGCTTAAGCGACGATCGTAGACATTTTCATTTATCGACCCTGACTTTCGACCGCGCCATCGACAAAACGATGGAAAAAAAGAACAACCAACAGAAAAAAAAATAGTCTGCACTGTATCAAAACTTATGTGTAAATATTGATGATACAAAGATAACTCAAAAATTAATCGTCGAAAGCTTATATCGTTTGTAGACAGGAAAAATAAAACAAAGTGCGAATGAAAGCGCGGGAAAATACGCCAACGAAAGGCTTTTCGTATTTTTTTTTTCGTAACATTTGCGTAATTGAAGTCTGAATATTGTCGAGTATGTGCTCGTTCAGAACTGACTAACAAATGTGTGTAAACTGTGGAAAATATGCTTACACGAATATATAAAATTCCATAGGATCAACAGATTCGATAAACATTCACTGTCGATGATTAAGTCTAACATTCATGATTGGAATTCTTGACTGCCAGTTATGCCTATCGACAGCAAAAGTTGGGAACAAAAGTTATTTTTCCAATTCGATAAAATGTCTTGTAATAAACAAGCAAACAATTTAATTCTATACACTCATTACTTATTCAAAATCGACCACGTTAATTTGGGAATTTTCGATTTATCCTTTCGTTCGCATACGAAAGTACTCTCCAGAATTTCACAACAGTAAACGAAAATTATTTCACAGTTTGTTCGTGACATCTCGAGGACACTGTAAAATCTGATGTAGGGCTTGATCATTTCTTCAATTTCGTTTTGTAGTTATGTGAAATTCCTTGTACACAATCTCGGGATTCGAGGTCAACTACGTAACGCTTTGCCAATCTGTCTTATCTTTTTGTCTTGTTTACATCGTCTAAGAAAGCATAATCCATGGAGTTATGTGGGTATTTATATACATTTCACATTGAGTTATGCTTTGTTTGAAAATACATATATAAACATATACACATAAGTTCACTCGTTTTACGTATAATCCAAACACAGTAATATGATATAAACATACATCCTAACCTCGAAAAGAGTGTACGAAACTCGTTTCGATTCAATGACCGCCACATGACCGCACACAAGAACGAAACGTCCTAATATGTCAGTGACTCTCCGTTCTGTTAGTGTTTTTTTTTTTAATTTTTATCCTATAATTTCCTATCGCAAAGCTGTAGAATAGAATAAAAATAAAACAACAGTTTAATAATAATCCGAAAATATGGAATCGTCTGTCCTGATTTGGTTAAAAATTACGCTCGACTCAAAAGTCTCAAGTTTTCCTTCTTTTGAACATGTTATTGCATATACGTACATCGTGACGCAAAAGGAATTGCCGCACGGTACAAAAAAAAAGCAGAGTGAGATATGTGATAATTCCGAGAGTAACGTGAAACCAGTCACGTATGTAACATTCATATATGTATATAGACAAACCGCTCTGTGATCGTACGCTCTCCCACGAATGTCATATCAGCATTTATATATTTTTTCTTTCTAATTCTCTTTATCACGGTAATATAATTTTTTTTAAAAAAGCACTTTCTGACGTATTCGCAGAAAAAGTGAAGATGTATTTCGTGGAATTTCCTAATCACGCGCACGTTAGAGATTTATTTAATTCATCAATTCGATATTTACGTGCAACTGAGACGTAAACAATCGAGTGTAAAACAAATCTTTCGTTTTTTCTTCGAGAGGCTGATCCAAAAATCGATACTTTATCAATAACGATTATCGCTTTTTTTTTGTTTAAGTCGTTTTTCAAAAATTTAAGCACAACGATACGATAAAAATATGGACGAAAAAGCAACGACGTTGGAAACGTTAATTGCGTTTCTTTGCACGAAACGTAATTATCGAAGTTTGAATACTTGCATTCTTTGAAGGATTCATCAACATTTTGAAACATTGACTTGCAAATTTTTCGTAATGGACACAATCATTCGAACAGAATGCATTAATTTGTTTGAAATTGTTTTTTTTTTTTTTTACTGCATACAAATTTTTATCATTATCAATTATTATTATTATTAACTCATGGCCATTCTCAGCTTCGTCTATATTCTTATATTTTCTTCTAGTTCCTCTCGTTCTTTATCATTTAGCTGGGAAAAAAAACATGGCAATAATTAGTTTTTTTTTCGTTTTATTTTGGTTACAGGCACGTACATGACGATGCGCATGCTCGACAATAGTAGCAACAATGCATCAGGACCGACCGGCGCGGCTGCTCTGCCAGGAGTACAGGCAGCAGCCGGTACACCGACGTCGGCAACAGGAGTAACGACGTTGACCGGTGTCACGGATGAGAGGATGGACGCCTCGAGCGACAGCGCGGTCAGCAGCATGGGAAGCGAAAGGGTGCCATCTCTCTCGGACGGAGAATGGATGGAAACAGGCTCGAACTCGAGTCACACGCAGGCAGATTCTCATTATTCTATGGACTATGCCAGGTAATTATTAATTATTTTCATTTCCATGAAGTTTAAGTTCTTATCAACGAAATACAACGAAATTTTTTTTTTCTTTTTTTGCAAAACGAAAAATTCGCACGCATCGTTTGAATACGATAGTTGGAGAATATTTTTTTTTTTTAATTAAAAACTAAATCTGGGACGAAAAACGCGGCAATTTCTAAAACTTACGAAATAATGAATGAAAGTTAATGATTTATTTAACTTAACGATTTTAAAGTTCATTATTTTTCGAAGAATGTTAAAGTTTCAAATGATATGTTTTTATTTTTATTATTATTTTTTAACTATTTCTAAATTGTTATTTTTATTCTCTGCAGCAAATATCGAATGCCCTACGACTATAGGTATCCCGTATCTGGTAGAAGTGGTGGTTCGCAACGATGCCCTACCGAACGTGGTGTTCCACCTGTTGCTCAAAAGAAACATCAAATGTTTGCTAAGCGATATTTCCAGGAGCAAGGAACAGGTAAATTTCCATTATTTATTTAAACTAGAAAAAAAAACAATTCTCACGTTGCAGCAATTAATTTTAACTTATCAAAATTATGATAAATTTACGAAAAATACAATTTTTATTATTGCAAACTATTTTTATTAAATGAAATAAGGTCATGGCTATGTTGAATTTTTTGACAATCTATCCGCAGGAATTCACAAATAATTAAAAATCGATTTGAAGAAAAAATACGAGAAAATGAAATTTAATCATTTTTTAATTTACCGTTCGCTTAAATTTTCAGGATCGCCATTAGGGGCAAGCGCTCATTCAACAACAGCGACAAAGTATGAATACGATTCTCAAACAGTTGGCGCTGGTGCACCCGGAAATGCTTATTCGGGGCCAATCGAGGGTGCTGCGGGACCGCAACCGGAGATGAAGTACAGCTGTAGCGTTGACTTTTCACGTCATCAATCTGGCCGTAGCGCGATCGAGCACGTGCATCATAATCATACTTATCATCTGCCGGCTGAGAGCTCAGGGTCTCTCCAACGACCACTCTCTCGTGATAAGAAAGGTATTAGAAGTTATCAGTTCTTGCGATTAGTAAAAAAAAAAAAACGTCTCTCGAGTTTTTATATGAAGAGAAAAATGTATAACTTCATGAATCAATCTGAATAATAAATTACGTGTTTTGTTAATTTTATTCTAAACATAAGTTTGCTGAATGAAATTTATTGAATTTACTATTATTAGATCGATAAAATGTTGACTTTATTGTAAATTTGAATTGACCAGATGTACTAATTTATTTTATAATCAACAGTTCGCAAAAGTGAAGTGGACGAGCACCTGACACGGGACGAGAAACGTGCCCGTTCTTTGAACGTCCCGATTGCCGTTCACGATATAATAAACTTGCCAATGGACGAATTCAACGAACGTTTAAGCAAGTACGATCTCAGTGAGGCACAATTGTCTCTAATTCGTGACATAAGGCGACGAGGAAAGAACAAGGTTGCAGCTCAAAATTGTCGCAAACGAAAACTCGATCAAATCATTAGTCTTGCCGATCAAGTCAAGGAAATGCGCGATCGAAAAATGAGACTAATACGCGACAGAGACTTTATGCAACTCGAGAGACAACGCGTCAAAGACAAATTTAGTCAACTTTATCGACACGTTTTCCAGGTCAGTCAATTTGTCTTTTCAAAAGATCTGTCATTTTTCAATTTTTAAAACTTATTCTGCAAATGTAATCCGAGAATCAGATTTCTACGAGAATTCAAATTGTCCTTAGCCTTTATTTTACGTAGAAAACAAAAAGTCTCGTGAATTTTTTATGGTATAGAAATGAATAATGAATAATATATGCGATATTCCATAATTTTATATTTATTTATCTGGAAACAAAAAGAAATTTGATGAAATTCAATATTCTTATCAAAGTATTTAGATATTTTAGATTTTTTCGATATAAAATTCATTATTTTCAGTTCATAGAACTCAATAAATCAGATTAAATGATTGAATGATATTAAAGTACTTTTTTTTATTTTCAAAATAATTTCAGTCGTTGCGCGATCCGGAGGGAAATCAGTATAATCCTTACGAGTACAGTCTCCAGTTGTCAGCGGACGGTAACGTGTTGCTCGTACCAAGAAACCAAACGAATCCTCAGCATTCGCGTTCGTCAACGATGGAACCAAAGTCGAAGCCAGATCCGGAGCACAAAGAATGAAAAATGACAGCAAAGGAAGCTGTTAAGCGATTGGTAATCAGGAGACTCGACGTCACCGAAGGCAAAATGCTGTCGGGCAATACCGGTGTTTATTGCATGCTTGCTGCAATTCCAGACTTTGCGAGCGAGAGAACAACTTTTATTAGAAAACAAAACAAAAGAAAAACAAAGTAAAATATAGTAAAATAGTTTCGAACTATTCTGAAGGAAAAAACTACATGGTCCATAATTTCTTTAAAAAAAAAAGAAAAAACGAAGAAAAGAACAAAACGAGAGAAAAGCAATTACGAACTATTCTGACAGAGAAAAAGTAAATAATTCGTAATTTCGTTCGCTTCGATGCGAAAGCTCACATTTGCATAATAAACGTATGCACAAATTTGGGATTTTTCTCAACAACGTAAAGCGTGAATCGTTTCTGACTGACACTGGATCTTAAAGACCATGTTAGTTTTAGTATCTCTTTCGCTTTTATAACGAACACGCGCG
The DNA here is from genome assembly GCA_948107755.1 of Campoletis raptor. Lineage (NCBI taxonomy): Eukaryota > Metazoa > Arthropoda > Insecta > Hymenoptera > Ichneumonidae > Campoletis > Campoletis raptor. The sequence continues at coordinate 18,280,874 of OX403623.1, forward strand.
TGACTCTGAGAAAAATTAAGAAAATGAAAAAAACAATAATTGTTAACACGAGTAAAACGTGCGAACAAACAAAATGAGGAATACTTTGTGAATACTTAATATTTGCGAGAATGAAAAGAAAAAAAAAAGAAATGTACGAAATAGCCGGGGAAAACTTAGTTTCGTGATTCGTACATGGCTCGTGTTTAATCCTCTTGAATGTGTGTGAGTGTAACGAAAAATAACGTAAACCGAACAATTCGTCCGATCGTAAAAATTACTTGATCGTGGTTCCTTGACGACGAGAATAACGAAAGCGAAACAACGAAAAAAATAAAAAACGTACCGAGAAGTTTGTTTGGGGCTTTTTTTTGCTTTTTTCACTCAAATAATTTCGTTTAATTCTCGTTAAATGACAAACGGTAGAAAAAGGGACAGTGATGTAAAACATTACGGTTTTACTCTAACGTTAGGCACCTTGCAATGGTTTACCCAAAGTTTGCCCATTCATATTCGTTCCAATTGAGAACTTGTTATTGTTTTATACTTGTACCTAATAAATAATATGAAATTGTCATTCGAAATTGTTGCAGCTATAATCCGACATTTCCTGAACCTTGGATCCCATACAATTTCGTTTATATCATTATTTACATTTTAATTGAGATAAGAAACAAATTTTAGCGCTATTTTTCATTTGAAAAAATTGCAGGTGTCTAACATTTTGCTCTCGGGGGGCAAGAGGTGTTGCATTAATAAATCCTTCGCCTTCCCTCTGAACATGGAATCAATTTTTTGAAACCAATGAACTGCTGCTGGCAATGCCAGCGGATTATTTTATGTACAGCCAACCAGTACGTGGACTTGAATTGACGAAAGAGTTAAACGTGATACATTTGTAAGAGGAGATGCTAAAATGAATGCTGAAAAAAATGACGGTGGCTTTTCGAAAAGACCTGCTGTATGTACAAAGATTTTTGTTTCTCTGTAATCAGCGAAAAAACGGATAAATGGGAGTTTGCAATAAGCAGAGTTCTACAGTTTGTTCCCTTTTTTTTTCTCTCTCTCTTTCTTTCTCTTTCCTTTAACTCTGATTTATCGTAGCGCTTGATAAAAAGGGCCCTACGCACGAAGGTTCGCCTGAAAGAGCTTCATTTCTGTAAATCGAGTCAAATCGAGGCGAATTGTGCATTTAAGTGATATAGATAATCGACAAGTGTTATATTCGATAAAAGGCAAATGCTTGAGGTATTTTCTGCATCAATATACCGAGACAAATAAGACGAAATAAAAACAAAAAATGGATCGATCGTATAATCGCAAATACGGCAATAAAGTACTAAACGAAAAACACAAAGTCGAAGTTTGCATCGTTACCACATATACTTCGAAGTTTTATGTTGCAACAATTGTCAAACTTTTCACGAGACTTGAAACGTTTAACGAGAAAATAAAATTTTATAAATCTGCTATTCATAAATGCATTTAACGATGCAAACTTTCTCACCATCGAATACCCACACAGTCTAAACGATAATACGTTTTATAACACAATAGGAATTTTAGAGTTAGTGCAATTTTTTGTGCGAATACTATTTGCTACAACGTATGCGTGTAATATGCATTAAAGAACAACCAAAATCGCGTTAATGCTGCGATAATTATAATAGCAAATGCGAGTTTGTGAGGTGAATGAAACATTAATATAAGTGAACATATTTTTGTAACGCAAAACAGAGACAAAAAACAGTCAGGTATTTCACATTTGCCTTTTTATGTAAATATCGATGTAGTTAGCATAATTTTCTATAAATATTATACTTACAAATAAATATATATATATATATTATAACTATATATATATGATATATATAAATATTATATATATATATTAAATAAAATATATAATTATAGATATAAAACGTGCGCTATATTTATACATACGGGTGTGTATGTACGAATACGTAATTAACAAGACGAGAATAGAATTAGACGAAAAAAGGAAAAAAAAAAGAAAAAAAAATCAAAGTATATGTCACAACGTAAAGATTCGAGCAATGTGGTTTTTGTCGCCAATTTAATATTCAGCTGTTTTAATAAGATTTACAAACTTGATTCGTAATTCTATAAATAAAGTGGGTGTAGGATACCAGTCGCGTACCGTGCTTGCCGAGCGAAAATCGAGAACGGTGTGTTTTTGAAACATTATTCATTGAATGAAGGAAAGAAAAAAAACAATAATAAGAAACCAACTTTTAAAGACAATGCTATGCAATTTGTGTTGTTTGATGGATTTAAGAGACTCTAAATAGTTGAATTATTAAAACAAATCCTTTTTTGCCCCTAGAGTATCCCGTTATTCGACTTCTTATTAAAATGTTCAAATGAAACTGGAATAAATCTCTGGGTTTAAGTATTTACCATTTTTTACCTCCGTTTTATTTCTCCCTTTCCTTTCTCCTTTTTTTTATCATTTTCAAAATGTTACATTGCAATTTCAGAAGTTGAGAACAATTCTTTTCGTTCGAATATTTTTTGTGTCTTGTAAGATCAAATTGAATAAAAAAGGTCGAATACACGTGAGTACCATGCGGTGTTCTTCGTCTGTCAAAATGATCGATAAGTACAATTGTGGCCAACATCACAGAGGTCGAGTCTACAATGTATAATGTGAAATCTGCAGCGTATCGTTTCTATGGCAGCGAGTAATATTTTCACGTTTATTTAGACATGGCCTTTGAACAGTGGCTGTCAACGATTGAAAAGGCTAAGAAAACAGCAATAATACAAGAAGGTAATGACCTTATATTTTGATTACGACTATACACTAAAATTTCGTGCGAAAAAGTATCTTGTACAACATTTTTCGTGACAACTTCAAATTATTATTTTTTTCAATCGTTTGGTAGAATTTTTCCCTGTATAATATCTTACATTTGTTTGATCAATATTTCGTTTATATGTCGAACCCGATCAATTAATTCGAATAACGTATAAACGAATGAGCAAAAAAGTTATATTGAAAAAATATTCAAATCCACTTGAAATTTCTATTTTATAGGAAAGAGAAAAGTACATTTTTTACTGGAAGATGGCAGGGAAATGGTTGAAGAGTATAATTTGGATACGAATGTGTTGACTCGAAGGACATGGCGAGAAAAAGGAAAACTGGGCCAAAACACTGGATGGAGCGTTGAAGTAGGAGATCCAGAACCCAAACAAGAAGAGAATCTTTTGACAACCGGCATTCGAGAATCTGCTAATGCTGTACGAAGATGAGATTAAGTTCTAATCAAAATTTATTTATTTGATATAAAAACTTTGTTTGTCTTCAATAGCCTTTCGTTACAAGACGTATAACAAAAACAGCCTTGGAATGGAGGATTAGAAATCTGCCGTACACAAAGGACGTTTACAGCGTCACAGCCGAAGACGATGGCACAATAACAATACGCACAAGTAATAAAAAGTATTTCAAAAAAATAAGAGTCCCAGATCTGGAAAGAGTAGGATTAAAACCGGAGCAGGAAAGGATATCGTGGACGCACCAATTCAATACTTTGATAATAACCGTAAGTTCTTGGCTCACAAGATTTGACTTTTTTGTTTCTGTTTGTCACACTGGTATCTTATATTTCTGGAAATTTTCAGTACAAAAAACCTCCTCTCGTATTGGACCTTGAAAAGAAAGTTCTTCAACAAGTGCTGCAACTCAAAGCAATGAAAGACGGGGATGTTCAGTGTCCTACTAGTTAAATAATCGTTTTGTGTGAAAAATGTTTATATACTGTAATTTTAAAATGCTTACACGCTATAAGTGATTAGAACCTTTAAGTAAAATTGTACAATCCTCAATTGATGAGTTTTTTCCCTTGAAATTGCCTTATTTTCAATAATCATAGAGTTTAATATAATTTGGAATGGCTCTTTGATCATTAAATATTCTAGAATATTTTTATAGCCCTTTGATGAAGAACTAATATTTATAAGAAAGTTTAAGATTAATCGATAATTCATTCATTAAATTCAAGGAGTCGAAAAATCATAATGTAACAATAAATTTTCGCAACATTAAAAAATTATAGAAGTTAACGATTATTTCAGTTCGAAAAAGCCTCTATAAAGAGAGACATTTGGAAAAATGTTCTACGGTTTTGACACCGACGACATCCACGAATCAGAAAGATTTGACAAAGCACTCGAGACATTACAACGCAAACAAGATCAGACTCTGGTCTCTGATTATATTCAAGTATTCAAAAATCAGCTGACCGAAGAAGACCAAGACCCCACACTTGCCCACACAGTACACACCGGCCTCGCGCCTTGACATGTGCTGCCGCCAGCGCCGCTAACCGATAACTAGCCGTATATAACCTAAAACAACAAGCGTTCAAAATGTTTGACACCAAGTTTTTATTCTGGTGATACGGAATGAATTTGTTATTATTTACCACGGAATAAATTACGAAACCGAAAGTTCCGATGTCAACGTCAAAAAATTGAATTTATCGCAAAATTTATCGATCGTAACTACACAGAGGACGGAAATATCGTGCATATTCGTCACCGGTGTTGTTTTTAGGTTAGTATAGTCAGGCAGAGCGCGCATTAAACAACGGCCATAGATAAACAATTTTATTGTTAATTGTTACTTATTGAATTCGAAAATCGTGTGGATCATGTCGGACGATGAAGATTTGGTATACGTGAAGAAACAAAAAACCGTGCATTATGGTTCATTGGAAGAAGCAGAGAGAGCAAGGCTTGCCGCAAACGCTGGCGATTCTTCTGACGATGAAAAAGATGGATCGGGTACAAATGATGTGTCCATGGGTGGGATTGCCATGGGCAACGTGCACATATCCAACGAGTACATGGATCTTGAAGATGAAATGTCCAAAGATCGTCAAGCATTGTTGGAGGAATTTGAACGTAGGAAAAAAGCAAGACAAATCAACGTTTCCACCGATGATTCTGAGGTGAAAAAGAATTTACGACAATTGGGAGAACCTGTTTGTCTCTTCGGAGAAGGTCCAGCAGACCGAAGAGCCAGATTGAGAGAACTTCTTGCTAGTCTTGGCGAAGACGCCATCAAGAAGAAACACGAAGAGGAAGAAAAACCTGCTCAACCACCGGAACGCGATACCGAAACCACTTGGTATCACGAAGGACCGGAATCTCTTCAAATAGCTCGATCTTGGATAGCATGTACGTTCTATTTGCTGCTTCAACCTTTGAGGCTTCTGTAGCTAAAAATATTTTTTCACTTTTGTTCATAAAGGCTTGGAATAGTCGTTTTTTTTATAGCATTGTAATTTTAATATTCTGAACGTAAGAGAAAGTACTTTTTTTTTCAAAACCCTTGCAATTAGTTTTTCGAAACTTAGATTTTAGCTCATAACACAAAATTTTTGCAGTAGGATAGTTACATACGGCATTGAAATTGAGCTTGTAGTGAAAAAATTTTTTGCAGCATATTCGTTGCCGAGAGCCAAAGCAAGGCTGGACCGAGCGAGAGAAGAGTTGGATCTTCCTGGTGCAACACGAACAGCACGTCGACAAGAGCTGTTAAAAAAACTGCAAGCACTGACAATATACTGTTCACAAATTGGAGACACACGGCCTATATCGTTTTGCGAGTTTAGTCCAAACTCGAAATTGCTCGTGACTGCTTCGTGGTCGGGACTTTGCAAGTTATGGTCTGTACCCGACTGTAACCTTTTGCGAACTCTTAAAGGTCACGCTTGTAATGTTGGATGCATTGTTTTTCATCCTAAAGCCACTTTGAACGAAGAAGTATTGAGCGATAAACCTGGCCAAACGTGCGTACTCGCAAGCTGTGCATCGGACGGTAATATCTATAATTTTTTACTTTCTTTCTTCAATTATATTGATGTTTTTCGAAATACGCAAACAACTCATTTTTAGGTACGGTCAAACTGTGGGGAAGTGGGACTGGTGAAGAGCCTCTTGCTGAGGTCGAAGGTCACGAGCCAAACAGAGTTTCAAGAATAGCTTTTCATCCATCCGGACGTTTTCTCGGTACGTGCTGCCACGACTCTTCTTGGCGATTGTGGGATCTTGAACAACAGGCTGAAGTACTTCATCAGGAAGGACATGCCAAACCTGTTCACTGCATAAGGTGGAGACAAAAGACTTATTCGTATTTATTATTATTATTATTATTTTTCATTTCAGAGCAGCACACGTTGCTATTTAGTTCTTAAATTCATTTTTTTTTAAACTCATTCGAGTACACCAAAACTCCACTGAGGGAAAAAATTGTCGGATTAATCAAATATCTCATTACGGGGTGCCAATAAAATTATATAATCATAGTAACATTATAAAGTATTTAAAAAATACACTCGTTTTTCAACTGATCACACATTTATTTTGAACGAAATGTTCCAATAACATCAATTATTATTGAATCGACAATTTTTTTTCTCTCAGTGAAGAAATGACATTTATCGAAAAAACTTTGGGATCGGTAAATATTTGGAAAATGATCTCAGTCAGCCTTTCGTTGTGACTGAAGTTTATTATTATTATTGGGAGGACAAAATAGCTACAATAAAAACGAATGTTTGTTCAGCTTTCAAGGTGACGGTAGTGTGAGTGCAACCGGAGGTCACGACTCATTTGGCCGAGTATGGGATCTTCGTACGGGTCGTTGCATCATGTTCATGGAGGGTCATTTGAAGGCTGTGTTTGGAATTGATTTCTCGCCGAATGGTTATCACATAGCAACTGGTAGCGAGGACAACACGTGTAAAATTTGGGATTTGCGTAAACGCTCATGCGTTTATACAATTCCGTCGCACACGAATTTATTGTCGGACGTAAAGTATCAAAAAGAAGAAGGACAATATCTAGTCACGGCTTCGTACGATGGCAGCGCTAAAATTTGGTCGAACAAGACGTGGCAGCCTCTAAAAACGTTACAAGGCCACGACGGCAAAGTCATGTCGGCAGATGTGTCTGCGGATCAAAAGTTCATCGCCACGAGCTCTTACGATCGAACATTCAAGTTGTGGGCACCGGAAAACATGTGAGCTCGTTATCACTATTTCCGAAACAACAAATAAAACATAAATGAGATAAAAACAGGAAACAATCAACAAAAAACGCAAAATCAAACAAAAGTCTCGTGATCCAAGAGTGACAATCGCGATTACGCGAATAAACGTTGAACGTTATCTCAGGAGAATTTGTGATTCGAGGAAAATAACGAAACAATAAAATTTGTAATATTCCGTTAGCTCTGGGAATATTTGTCAATTTCTTTAAATTTATTTTTGTATATTTAATAACAGATTCGATAAGCTTCCGGATTAATCGGGAATTTACGAAGCCTTGATCGACATTCGTTGATAATAAATCGTGGAGTGAAGTTCATTTACTTTTATTTTGATTGAATTTTTATTTTTACTCGAGAAGAGATTATCGTAAGAAAACAAATACGATTATATTCAAGAAGTTGCTCCGTTCTCAAACACTGATTACAATCGTTTTAAAAAATACCGTTTAAAGTGTCACTATTGACAGACCGTTTTAGTTCCATGGAGTAAATTTTTCATTTGTCTAGCAGAGATAAAAGATTCATTCAGACCTTTGTACTTTTATAGCGCACACATTGCCGATACGAAGAAACGTTATTTTCACCGGATCCTCCCAAGTTTTATTGGAGAATTCACCATCGAGTCAATCTGCTGTGTCAGGAAAAAGTTTCTTGCTCCGTTTTAGAGTAAATTCGAGGCTCTTCCTTTTCCCTCGCTGCATCCAAAATACGTCTCCATTTTTATGTCTTCGCGATAAGATTTTTTCTATCGTATGAATTATATAAAACATTTTGACGTGACGTTTTTTTTACTGTTTTAAAAATTGTCTTTTTAGCTCAAAATTCATTCGGACCGTAGTGAAAGTACTTTTTTTTTTTTAATTCAACGGTTCCTTCGTATTCTTTCAGTTTATCGGAGAAAACAGGCGATTACTTTCTTGTAAGATAAGGAAAGGAATAAAAAGTTTTCTCGTAAAGTTTTTCAAACTGTTTCCTTTTTCAAAAACTTGAAAAGATGAGAACGAAAGAAAAAATAATGACTTAACATTCTGAAGTTTTATTGTCGATTATGCAAATGATGGGAACATCGTATCATCGAAATCGTTACATATTTATTCCTAAAAATGAATATCGTACATTTTTTCAATATCATTTTTGATTTGGGGAAAATAGGAGAAAAACATTCGGAGTCTAGAAACGAAAAGGCCTGTAAAAATAAATAGAGTTTTTTGTAGTGATTGAACGACAAAAAGTTGAGATTGTATGTCGGAAATGTTGGTTTTATTTTTCTTCTTTCAGTGACCTGGAGCTTTATGACGTACATTTGTCCCTGTACGTGATCCAAAGGCCCCTAAAGGTTTCAAATATTAGGCGATTTGTTGTGGAAGTTGAAGTTCTTCAGAAAACATAACGTTTAATTTTCGTGCAATATTTTCTATGACGATAAACCAGAGAATGCTATTAGTTGTTTTTTACCTGCTGCGAAAAGCGCTGCCAGAAGCTTCGGTCAAAGCCAAACAAGGAGACGGGCAACAAAGTTTCATAAAGAGGAAAATGTGAAAATGTCTCGAGCTATTAATAACAAGCTTTTCAAAGTTTGTGGAGAAATATGTAAGAGTTTATAGTGCGAATGCATTCTCGTGTACTTGTGTACAAGTGCAAGTGGATATTTCCTATCGCTTTCCCTCTTCGCCCCTTTTCTTTCGTGAGTTTGTTGCACTCGAGTTATTTGAAAGTTTCTACGAGCTAAAACGCGACGTTTGTTCTGATTTATAGATCATTCTCGACACTCGAGAACGTTGTCTTTTTTTTTTCTTCAACTTAAACACACATCTGAAGCAAAATTTGTTTCACGAATTATGAAGTTATCGAGGGAGATATTATTATAGAACGCAGTGTACACGAATGCTGCGATTAAGAATTCTTAATCGATTATTAACGATAAATTGCCTATTTTATTCATTTTAGTATTTACATGTCGATCACGTACTCTTACAAACGTTGCTTTTGTTTCCATCTAACTATTTAGAGCTTTTCTACACGTTTTTCTTTTGAAAGTTGACCTATTTTTCTCTGTAGGCCGAGAAAGAAAGCTTTCTTCTCCTGCGACCCACCAACTCAATATTTATACGTGTATTTATATGTTTATGCATACATGTATGCAACTCATTTCTGTGCTTCGAAGTTCCTAAGATATTTTCCCCTCTCGTATCCCCAACGGAGTAAAAAGAGAGAAAATCGCTCGAGGGACGTTAGAAAAGCGTGGCAAACTTCCAAAGAGCCTTTTCTCGCTGACCACGAATGATGTACGCACGCTTTTTCTTCTCCTTTATACTCCGCATAAACTCGTTGCAGTCACAACTTTTTACTTTCACTACTTTCAAGAAGACATTTTTTTTTCGCTCGCATTGTTCGATTTTTCTCACTCATATTTGTACACGTTCATACACATAAATATTTTTATAGATAACTGGCAGTTATTTGTCAGAAAATTAAGCCACTCGTGAATCTTTACGTTGACTATTGTCTGGTCGATTTTTTTTTTTTTTTTTTTTTTTTTTATTATTTCTACTATTTCGCTGATCATAGAAAATGTAACTTTTTTAAAGTTTCAGCCTCTTTTGAATAATTTGAAAAATTCTCTAGCATGAAAAATTATTTTTTTTTCTTTTTTTTTATTGTACTTTTTTCCCTCTGCAAGTTTTTTTTACGTTTTACGAGATTAAAAAAACTGATAAATTGTTAATAATTTACGATTTGCACGGGTGAGAAAAAAACCATAAATTCGTCAAGCTCGTGGGAAAAAAACGGAGCGGAAACATTTGTGAAGTCGTTGGAATAATCCGATCGGACATATCGAGTCGATTTTTTTGACCGAGATTTTTGCTGTTCGAGGCTCCACGTCGTTCAAAGTTTCATCGGCAAGAAACGTCGTCTTTACCACTGACGGAATAACAACCCTTGTCAAACTTCATGCTGTCTCGTTTACGGGCAAGTGTTGATGAAGCCAAGTTCTTGTACCACCCTCCACAAAATCCGACACAGCGTGCCCGTTACCCTGAAGTACCCACTTTGTCGTTAGAAGACCGTCCACTCCGACTGGTCCTCTCGCGTGAATTCTTGACGTTGAAATACCGACCTGACATTGACAAATTACACGTATAACGTTATCAAACGACAAAACACTTCTTACAATAGCAATAACCAAGCTTAATGAGACATTTATTTCTTCATCAATCAATAAAAACTTATCTTTCTGTCGAGCAAAGAGCCGAATAAATGACGACTTAAGAATAAATGAATGAACATTTCGGAAACGTGTTGAAATTTGCATCGTTCGAAATAATCGAAATTTTCCATTTTTTAAATGGTTCTTTTTTTCAACTTTAGGATTTAAGTTTAAATTTGTTTTTTTTTTCTTCGATCTAACGAAGCAGAACAAGAATATTCAATCTTTAAAAGACTCGAAATATATGAATAATAAATAAAAGTAAAAGATTTTTAAAAATTTCCATGTTTTCATGTGGATAAACGAACAAAAACGAACTGATTATCAAATGTGATTCTTTGAAAAAAAAAAAAATGATGTAAACCGGCAATTTTCATGCCCGTTATACTGAGAAAGTCTCTTAACAAAAGTCAAAGACATGAGAACACTCGAAAGGTTGGCTACGACATAAAAGAAAAATTTAGGTAGTCCGAGCTTAAAAAACAAAAGAGAAGGAAGGAACAAAAGAGAAAAAGAAAGATAATGTGGACAAACCTCGGCGCCAAGGCCGAATCTGAATCCATCGGCGAACCTAGTGCTCGCATTGTGAAAGACACAAGCGCTATCGACTTCCCGTTGAAAGTGTGCGGCTCTACGTGAATTTTCCGTGACGATAACGTCGGTATGAGCACTGCCGTATTTGAGAATGTGATTTATCGCTCCGTCGAGTTCGGGAACGACCTCAATCGTGCACTCGAGTGCTCCGTACTCGGTCCTCATGCTTTTGGCGGCCGGTGGCCCGAAGGTCAATTGTTCTCGCAACTTTGGTCCAGAGTTGATTTTAACCTGCGAAACATTATTCGCATGTATTGTGTACGTCTATAAAATACTATAACTATAGACAATCCTAAGCTATCAATACACATATACATGTACGAATGAAGTTAGAGCACACAAGTGAGCGACTGGCCACTTGGTTGGACACATATCTGGCCAAGAGATTCTTCGCAGTAGCATTATTAACTTGTCCCTCTCGACGAAAAGAGCAACTAGTTGGTTCAACTCTCTTAAAATTGAGGGATGAGCGTAAACCCTGTTGGTCGTATCCAAACGTATCTACAGTTTCGTCCAATTGAAACGTTTTACTTGATCCTTTCGCGATGTTAAAGGAGCCAAATTGATTCGAAAACAGCACAATCGTGGTTTTTAGCAAATTTTATTTACATTTTATAATGAGTGTCGATTTGTTTGAATAAAACGTGACGTGGCTGATCGGCCACTAATAGCAGGGCAATTTTTTTCATGGCTTTGACGACCTTGTGACTTTTTTTTACAATGTCCAATGTCAATTGGTTATTTGACATCAGATCGAAATGAGACTAGGCTCCTTCAAAAACCTATAACATTTAAGTAGAAGAATAAGATTTTGCTGTTTTCAAAAAGATTTGAATGCACCAGGGTTCGTGAGAAAATCAAATGACGCGTTTTAATTGGACGTTACTGTAGACATATCCATATGCATGCAAATATAACTATATACATATTATAGATGGTTAGTTCTCGTAATTAAAGAACTTTGTTTCAAAGTGAGCAATTTCCATGAAATGGTCTCGTAATGGAGAGGCAAAACACGCCAAGGTCGAGTGGAAGCTATACGCAGGAATATTTCCACTACAAATATTAATACAGTGACCGGAAGTTAATACTGAAGTTATGCGATAATACTAAAATGATAAATGTCGGAAATGGCGTACGATAAAACACCGGAAGTAGGTACAATAGGGCTGTGCTCATGTGTAGAACTCACCCCTTCTTTTTGCAACATACTGCAAACATCGCTGAAGAAACTTCCGGCCATGAGACTCTCGTGTATCAATAGAGTTTCCATTGCGTTACATGCAGCAGGATAATCGCATTTTGAATCCCGAATGATATTTAATGCTTTGGTAAGATCAGCATCTTTGTCGATGTAAACGTGACAGACACCTTCCGCGTGTCCTAACACAGGAATGTGCTTCGATTGTTCCTGTATACTTCTTACTAGTTCGGAGCTTCCCCGAGGTATAATGAGGTCAATGTGTTTTTCCATAGCGAGCAAATCACCGATTTCTTCTCTCGTTGATACGAGCGAAATGGCTTGCGCTGCACCCACCGAGCTCAACGATTCTTTCACGAGATCCATTAGGCAGCGATTACTGTGAGCTGCCTCTTTACCACCCTTCAATAATAAACCATTTGCACTTGACATCGCGAGAGCAGCGACCTGTGGCAAACTGTCGGGCCGGGATTCAAATATCACGAGCAAAACCCCAATCGGGACAGTTATTTGGCGCAATTCCAGCTCCTCCGCAAGTTTAGTTCTTCGTAATACACGACCCACGTTCGTTAAAGAATCGTCTGCTATCTGACGGAGCCCTGTACTCAATGATTTCAATTTTGAAGGCGTCAATGACAGCCTTGAAAGTAGCGGTTTTGCCAAACCGCCACTCGTCGCCTCTTCAAGATCCTTTGCATTTGCTGCGAGGATCTCATCCTGCTTCGAGTACAAAAGATCGGCAAGCGCGTTTATTGCTCCTGCCCGTTGCTCTGGTTCTAAAGCTTGAAGTACTCGGCTTCCAATCCGTGCTATAATTTTTAATTTTATAATTCCATACTATTGTAGAATTCAACAAATTTGCTCACATGGTTATTCAAATAGGATTATCGTTCAGGGGCCAAAACATTATTAGCGAAAGACAGATTGATGAGGAACTTAAAATTTAATTCCACTAACCAACAGTTTATTTGCACGCCCGAGGCAACAGATTTTAGAATACTCTACTTTTTGTTTTCTCAGTAGAATGCTCAATCATTCCATTGTGGTTTGGTCGAGGGTAAGTTTTTGGGAAAGTGTACGTCGAGCTTTAATAATCAATAGTTCCTCGGGCTAGCATAACTGACCACTTGCTTTCAGAGGGTTCCACCAGTGATTGATGATTCTCAATTAGATGAAGAAAGTGAACGCGATATTATGTTATGGAAAAATGTTTTTTTGATTGGGAGATAAATTGGTCGCTGAGAAAATCTGAACCATGTGTTACGACGAGGAAAATAGAAAAAGTTGATGAAATTTATACCATTCTCTGCAATGACTTCCACTGGAGCAGATGTGGTGTTGCTCTCGGTAAAGAATGTACCGATTTTTCGTCCACCCATGATACTTTTAATAGCTTTTTCCTGAGTTCCATTGCAAATAACAACTGAAACTCCGCGATCAAGAGCCCAGAGAGCGGCATTGACTTTTGAGTCCATACCTCCTGTTCCAACTTTAGACTTTTGGCCGAATTTAATTGTCCCACGAAGATCAGACGTGAAGGTGTGAAGCATCTTCGCTCCATCCTGCCAAGGTGGAAGATTATAAATGCCATCAACGTCGCTCATCAGGATCAAAAGATCAGCCTGAATTTCAGCAGCTAACATGGCGGCGAGTGAATCGTTGTCCTTGAGGGAAATACCACGACGACCACCACCTCCAGCTACCTCCTTGTCAGTCTGTGGTGGCGGCGAGACAGCGTCATTGGTGTTTATGATTGGAACGATATTGAGACTTATTAATTCGCTCAATGTGCTAAAGATATTTTTTCGGGTTTCCTCGTTGTAAAAATCAGGCTTTGTCACGAGAACCTGCGCAAGTTTTACACCGTATTGGGCAAACATAGCGTCGTACAATGACATCAGACCGGATTGACCAACAGCTGCTGCAGCTCTTGGATCGAGAAGAGTTCCTGTGAATATAAAATTAAAAAGATCGTTTTTCTTCATCCAATTTGACAGAAAAACTCACCGACCTAAGCTCATGAGAATTGAACTCTTTTGTGGTTGACAATTTCATCACACTTCGAGAGTACGCAGACAGCGATTATGCGGAATGACATTATGGGTCGATCGAGAAGTAAGAGCAAAAGCATTTTATCCCACGCTAAGAGGAATCTTTGGAAACGTATGGCTTTTTTTTCTTTTTTTTTTTATCGCTCACTCACCTTCGTCACTGAAACTGGTTCGCAGTGCTTCATACCCGTTAAAGCTCAGACTTTTCCATCGCTCTGACTACATACATATGTTCTCTCTATCTGTCTATCTCGCTATTCTTATCTCCTGCTTCTTCTCCTTTCAAGCTTTTCTGCCAGTGCTCTTGATATCTCGTAATGCATCGAGACGTTCAACTCTACCTCAGCTATATTGACGCTCGACCGGAGTCGTAAGCCGACTCCAGACACGTCGGAGTATATACTCGCGAATGGGATTCAGAACTCGGGCTAATTTAATACTGCTTCTCGTACTTGCCTTTCTCTGCGCGGCTTATCGGTTAACTGTTTTGACCCAAGCTCCAAATTTGACATGTTCTTGCACTTATAAACGATCTCCCATTTCTCTTGGAAATGTTTGGCTACTCTATGCATTAATCATTTCCACAACTATAGTCTGAGACTCGTACAAATTGGATTAATCGAGTAAAATTCATATCTCAAAAGTCCTAGTTTCGGTTTGGTCGATAAAATTGCTCATTAATTAATGGATCGAAAGTATCAACTGTATGTTTTGTCAATTATACACAATTTTTTGAACAAAAACATCCAAACGATTGCTGTGAAAAATCCTCATGAGATTTATCGACATACAAAGAAAAATACAGATACATTTGTTTTAAAATTAAAAACTTTGCCGCCAAAGTACTTTGAAAATACACATAAAGCTTTTTCGCACTGTTTATTACAAAATCGTAATGTTGAAATTGTGCTTCCATTCATTACCCAAAGATAGTAATCATTGTTGGCATTGTTTCATAGTAATTTTCTCATTTTTCTCTACATTCACATCTATATATAGTTTGCTCATTGAAAAAAGCTGCTCGTAACAATGAACCAGGAAAATGCAAGCCCATATAAAAATGAAAATGCATTGTTCGTGTTGTTCGTGCTTCAGAAGTTTGATTTTCGATTGACGTATTGCGTGTAAAATGGGGCTTATTTTTCAACGGTTTGCTTTTTTCGCTTCTTTTCCCGCACCAATACAGACTGTTATGAACATAAATGAGAATAAAATTAATGAGACAAACTTATTCTTGAAAATTCTTTCAACTATTGTTTTTTTTACCGTTTCTGCGTTTTTTTCTATTTTGATTCTTTCATCAATTTTTTTTTTTTTTTTCAATTACACAATTCAAATAGTATCTGGTCGTGCTTTATCTCAGTCAGTGAATTCGAAATCTGGGACACATAGTAATAACTCTTATTTCTGTGATGTGATATTTCATTTCTTTAGGATCGATGTGTTTTTTCATATTGATTAAAAATTCGAAAAGTTAAGCAGGCAAGAAAGTCTCATATGGCAAAATCATTTTATCAGCTCCGGACGAATATCTCTTTTTTAGATTTCTTATCATCAATTTCGTGTCATTATTATACATTTGTCTAGGAAATAATATAGACGTGTTATCATTGGTTTTAAACTGAAAACGTGAAGTGAAATGCAAATATTACGGATGTGAGAATTTATAAAATGAAGTTCGAAGGAATCCATTGAATTATTCAGATTGCATTACATTTTGAGCCATCGTCACCGATACGAACAAAAACGTGATAACATTTTTTTAAATAAAAAGTCTGTATTTACTCGGTATCAGAATTTTCCGATGTTATCAAAAAGCAAATTCATTGGTCTAGAGTTCTAAAAACATTTTCATTAATATTATTATATATCTTTCGATAACTCCGTTCAAAAAATAGTGAAATAACGTACGGGGAGCTGCATTCCTTCCATTCATTATTGATATTTCGTTGATACGAGTAAGCTCAAGAAATCATTCAAGAGACGAGTTGAAATAATTTTGATAATGTATATAACATCAGCTGTCATTCGATATCTTCCGAATGTCAGTCTTCTGCTATGAACTGTATCTGTATGTGGCAATGCGTTTAGGATATATATTGAACATTTTTTTTTCAGAGCTTAGCATCAACGACGCCACTCTTGATAAATGAAACGTATGTTTACGAGAAATAATTTCCTTGAGTCATGATTCTGTAAGTCTTTGATATTCGTCTCTTATCGTTATGGACACGCGTTAGAATGATGAAAACTCGACTCGATCACGAGTCAAGTTAATCGGGCAGAAGATTCTAGAGATAGCAGAAAGTTCGTGTACAATATGCTCTCATATCGTACTTACAAATATAAACAAAATTGAGAATAAAAATAAACTCACCAACATGCTCTCGAGTGTGATCGGTTGGGCTCAATGTTTCTCTCATTGAGAGAGACATAAGAAGTTCCTGCGTGAGTTTTTGTTTGCCAAATGCAACTGCACCGCTCGTTACCATTATACACTCGCGGCCCTCGATCTGACATTCGGCAACTTGTTCAACAATCGATGCAAGACGACCAAGTGCCAAACCGTGTTCATCCTCTCTCGTAATAACCGCACTACCGAGTTTCACGACAAGACGTCTCGCGTACTTCAGCTGATTTCGCTCCGTAAATGTTGCGCGTTTTAGCCTATCAGCTGTTTGTACGGCTCGTCGAAAATCCACTCGGGTACCCTTAAAGACATTATTTTCTTGAAACATTCAACGACATGTGCACTCGATATTGTCGATTTTAATCCTTTTTTTTTTTAATTATTATTATTTTTTGTTGTTGTTGATATTCTTATTATTATTCAGAATGAATTAACGAAGATCTGTTTAAAAGATCATTAGAGTCAACCGAATTAATTAATCGCTGATCCGTCACCGTTCCAATACATTACTCAATTTTTTTTATTAATTACAATCTTTTTTTTCTTATCTGTTTTGACTAAAAGTTCGACTGAATTCGATATTCCGTTTCAACGAATATTTTTTAATCCTTTTTCACTCTGTCGAGAGTCGTGGAACTCGATTCCACCAAATGCGGGCAATTAATTAAACGAATGCACACAATGGGTAATTACAAGGTAAACGAACGAAGTTAGCATCGGCGAACCTCAACGATAGTCGATTCTTGGTGAATACAACAATAAAATTAAAACTCGTTGAAACATATTACCGAAACATTTCAATTTGTCAAATCGATATTTTGATGAAAACAATTCTTCAAAGAAATTTATAATCCCATAATCAGATTTTTATCGATTGTTAAATTTTCCTACGACCAATAAACCAATTAATCTGTCGGAGAACTGCATGAATGAGATAAAAATATTTTGAGTGTACTGTACTTTGCATACTGTATGTACTTACGGGTTGAAGATGATTAACCCAAGTTCCGGAGCCAGTCGAGGTGTACCTTCTTGGAAGCTGATAACTTGCGATTCTCGAGGACCGCACGAAACTTAACCCCGCATACATCTTTTACTTCGTTTTGTTTGACTCTTTTGAAAAAACGATGAGATACTACACGGATTTCTGGTTGAACGAAAAAAAAGGGTATGGACAACGCGTGAGCTGCGACGGAAAACCGAGAGCAAACGCGGTCCGCGTCTGGAGAAGAAGACACGACACTAGCAATATTCAAAACCACCGACTGATTTGTAGATGCGGAAGAATCTCAGTTCTCTCCGAAGTACGAAGACGTTATCACTGTCGAGAATGGTGAGGGAAGCATCAATAAGCATGTATCGAGTACAAGAGAGATAGAGAATTCGGTGGAGGGTCATGATGGATAATAATGTAGCTGGAGAGGGGATAAAATGAGATAAACAATCGGTCGTTATTGGCTTGCGAAGCGAGCATTTCACGATGAAACAAATATCAGTAGTATTGTCATCACAAAGTGCAAGGACGCGAATATAGTTCGTTGTGTTATATGTCGTTTATTGTTTATACAGTTTGCATATATTTGATGAAACTTACATAACTTGTATAGTTACAGAAATCCAATTAAAGACATTGCTTCAATGATTTAATTTATTATCTCCAGGAATTTCCACACTCTAGTCCCGTTATTGGTTTTTGGTACTTTGGTAACAGTTACGATTTAGGAAACTCGAAACTTTGTAAAACACTCGAAACGCTAGGGTGACTCTATATCAGTTACAGTAATTCAAATTGTACTTGGCAACTTTTAGTATGTATTGATGTTTAAAATATGAAAAACATTCAACTTTTAAATGAGCTTTTAAACTACATTTTCAAATCTAATGTAACATCATTTTACGAGCCTGTTATTACACTACAAAAATAACACGATTCGCACGTGACTTTCGTTTTATAATAATGCAAATGAGACTCTTCTAACATTAACCCCAAAAGAAATGAGAACTTTGACCCATAACTGTGGGTTTTGTAAGAAAAAAAACTGTGTTATCACGCTCGAGGCATTCTCGTCCGTCGCTCTTCGTACGTCGTTTTATCGTGTCCCTTGATATATAGGCTTATAATGACGTATGTGTAATTTGTTTGCAATTGAGCGAATCTTATGACCCGTTCGATTCACGTATGGGTAATATGGATCTCGCAGAACGCAAGTTTCTCAATTAATTTTCTTGCGATTAAGTAATTATTTATATTAAAACAAAAATTATATATATATATTTTTTTACTTTTCACGAACATACCAACACATTTTCATATTTTTATTTATTTTCATCCGATCAAGTTTATGCGCACTTAAGTTGTCTTTTTTGGGGGAAAGAAAAAATAACAAAAATATTAGGAGACTGATGAGGATTGTTTCGAAGGAATGGATCGAATAAATTCTCTCGATCAAACTCTTTATAAGAAATGTTTTATATACTTGTTTTGTTTTCACGAGGACCTTGAGAGAGAAATAATATCTGATAATAATTGATAGATACATTATTTACAAAGACAAACAAAGTGCAGAAAAAAACTCAAGTTGCGACAGAAAAATTGTGATTCGATACAATAGCGATATTATTGTGTACAATAATCGTATTAATGTCGCTCAACGTCCCTGAAATAGACGGATTACATCTTCTTCTTTTTTATATTTTATTATCATTGAATATTGTGAGTGATTTCTCGCCATTGAGTTCTGTGGATACACAACAGTTTGCAATATTAAACAGATCGATACGATTCTGACATTTTTGTAAAATATTCTCGTCTCCCGTGCATTGTATTTGCAAATAGAAGTCAAGCTGTCGGAAAATCAATGCGTCATAATTTCAATGCGTTTAAAATTTCATTGTTCTCATTACGCGGACCTCGTGTGAAGGATCGGGCTGCTGATTTATCGGCATCAACGGGGCAAATGGAACCACTTTAATTATTCATAATTTTAATAAAAGGGGATTATGGCTCATATGCAAGTGCAGTTGGAAATCGATATCGAGGACGATAAATGGACAATTTCAGTTATCGTTGTTCACGACGATAAACGGCAGAGGAAATACTACGCAGTGCACATTCTGGGGAGCACTTTTCAGATGGTCATCATCAAAGGCTTTTGCACAAAAGCTGAAAAAAGTTGGCGATCTCAAAGGCCCACTCTTTCGTAGTCACCTGAAAAGAGTTCCGTACTTTGACGACACAAAAAAAAATCGTGTTCCTTTGTAATCTTTGTGAACGAAACTTATTGGAACTCTGGTATCACGAGATCATTCAAAATACCTTTTTAACTGAATGATCAAAGAATCATTTGAAGAATCAGTGCTGTACGGAGACCCATGATTTTAAGGGTTCAAATTTAAGATGCGTTAGCAAAAATTTATTTTTAATCGTTCCCTGTAAAAAAATCTGAAAAAAATTTATAATAACAAATAATATAGAAAAATGTTATAGTCGCTTTGGAGCGGAAGCTCCAAAAGGCCTGAGTAATTGTTTGAAAAGCGCAAATTTGTCTGAATCATTCACATAAATTGTGTGATTTCGTTGTGAAAAAGAAGTGAACTTTGAACAAGCGTGAAAATCGTCCACTTACGAGGGAAAAATTGCTCCACTTGATGCTGAGTGGTCTACAGAGGACACACTTGAAAAAGTTCGTGTAAATGACACGTAAATCTCGCGTGCATACGATGTCGCAGACAACGAGAATACGCGATGTTGGACGATATAGCTTATTTTTCATGTATAAGCAGAGATACATGTGTGCGTACATTTGTCGAGGGTTTCAGGACACGCGTATGAGAGCACGCTTGCATTCTCAGTTCCTCCCCCAACTGTGCATGACGTGCTCGGCAACTTCTCTCGACGTTTTATCCAAAGCATTTGCACACAGACCGATATATCGATTCAGTCCATTGCATCCCTTGTCCGTCATTTATGAACTGTTCCGAGTTCGGACTCCAACACATATGCGTACGTTTTCTTCTCTGTCCATCATGGAATAATTCCAGTCACCGTGAATGAGCGTCAGAACAGTCTGCCTGCACATGATGAAGAATTGTGAAAAAAAAAAAAAAAAAAAAAAGTCGCTCAACCCGGGGACAATTTTTTGCGCGTTCCTCGATGCCCTGGGAATGAGGTTCCTTGCTATATCTGAACGAGCGAGAATTAATTTACTATTCCCTCTGATTCTCGAACCCATTACAAAGGCTTCGAAGTTCAATTTGAACAGGAATAATAAAATCTTCAATCAATCATGCGTAAGAATTGTGCTGGAGAATTGGGATTCACTCATTTCTTGAGAAACAATTAAGAAATATTTCTCGTAATTTGTACAGAGAATTGAATTCCAAATAATGTCTCAGAATAAACGTAATTATTAAAAATTTTAATATAAAAACGAACGAGCGCGACAGGCTAATTAAGTGATTCAAATTAAATAATTATATAATTGCAACAAGATTAATTTATATCATGTCACTTTCACCAAATGAGAAAATTCTTTGATATTTTGTTCTTTCGGGCGAATCATCTAGTTATGATTTGTAATTTCTACGAATATCACGCGAAGGAGAAAAGGTTCAACTGAGTTAATAAACAATTTGACGTTGTTTGAGAAACAGGTTTATCATAAAAACTTTAATCGTTAGGCTTAACCGATTTCCAATATCGGAAACTGACTATTAGTAACTTTGTTCTCCCTCTCGTTTGGTATATATTCATCGGTCATCAAGCGTTACATCCCCCTTGTTTACGTAGCCGTCATCGTGAATAATACTCAGGGCATGACTCGCGGGACTTATCTTACGCGACTTTTGAACTCTGCTAAAAATAGCGCAGGTATAATAAATTGAGCTGCGTCATCACGAGAGTATACATTACTTATCCCTTAAAATCCCCAGTGGGAGGCTTTAGGTTATTTCACCTACAGTAATATTTCCGTGCACGTAAACACTGCGATGTATTCACATTTTCACTAAACACAAGTGAACAATCAGGTAGAACTATATATTTTGTTAAGTATGAGCTATTTTATTTTCACAAAAGTATACGGTGTCTGAAACAAGAATATTTCCAGCAGGGTATCGCAAGGCACCTTGATTACCCTTTTTTCAAACGGTATACTGCAGTTCTAGTTTACTGTGAAAGAAAAAAGATGAATTATTATCGATTTCTGATTTTATGGCGCGGCGAATAGCAAGTATTTTTCGCTTGACTAAAAAATTTCGTTTTACATTTATTTTTACTGTAAATTAAAACACTTTTCATCGTTACGTTCTTATAAATTTAACAGCATTTCTGGAAATGTCGGATTTTATTTGAAAAAATAGTCACAAGTTATTTTTGAACTTATTTGAATTCCAATTCACACTTTTACTTTTATACATTTTTTTAGTTTACCATATCAACGAGTTCACTATGTTTTTCGGGAGATCGAACAATGGATCGAATGACGTAGATAGATTTTTTAAGAATGGAATGAAAATTTGTACTTTTTGATGAATTATTTTGTAGTTTATTGACGTTATGGCTATGATGCGTTATCAAAATGATGAATTTCATGTAGAAATAGATTTTAGGTCTTATAGGAGTTTCTATGATTTCAAGATCTACTGTATACATGTAGATATAGTCGAATAGGGTATCAAATTATTAGAATTTCATGACAATGTTCTGCAAACTGCAGTGTGATACGTCTATATGCATATGCTGTAAATTATATGCAGTGATAACAACGAGCAAGCACTATATGTATATTTAGGGATATGAGTATACTGCTATTGTCACAAGCTATATTATTCGCTATTAATACTCGATATTCCGAAATCCCAATTGTCGCGAGGTTACAAAGGATACAGCAATAATTAATGGTAAATAAATCGCACATTTTCACCAAGGCTTTTCACACATTTGCCATCAATAATAAAGAATCTTTAGTACAAATCCTCGCGGACCCAAATCATTAATGAAATATTTATTAATAGGGGGTAGAAAAAGAAGCGGATTTATTCGATCGAATGTCTGGTATGCACGAGTACACGGAAGGACTTATTACATCGCTGTACTAAAACTACCACATAAATAATTTGACAAACACCGATCGTTTGTAGATTTTGGGTTTTTATTTCCGAAAATCTGAGTAAGGACAGTCTTCGTAAAACGAGTCACGATATGGCTATATTTCATGGTTTTCTTTGCGTCAAAGTGAATAACGAAGGGAAAAAATCTGAAAATTGTAAATGCTTCTTTAAAACGTTGTAGTTGTGGAAGCAAATATAAAAAATGTATAAAAAGTAAGAAAGCTCAAAGCTCGGGGACTAATTAAATTTTCTGAAGGAAACGTTCCAACGCCAAAACGGGTTAACGAAAAGGACGAGCGAGTGGTGAGCTGGTGCGGTCGGTCGTGAAGCGTGAATTAGTGCAAAGGAAAAGAGCAAGCTATAGGAATGAAAAAGTCCGAAGGCGATGAGCAAGAGAGGAATGGAGAAAAAGAGAGAGAGAGAGAGATATTGAGATAGAAATGAACAAATTTAAAAACGCCCGCCTCCGGGGCTAAGAGAAAAGTTTACTGTGTGCAAAGAGTTAGTGCTTGTGAAGGAAAAACGATGTTTAGGCAAAAATGCGGCACATATGTGGTGGTTGCAGGAAAACCTGAACACGACATGTTCCAATAATACATTCTGCCGAGTAGAAATTTAGTGATCACCCAATTTCTCGAATTTTCCTCTGGTCTTACTTACTCAGTCGATGTGAAAACCAAAAAAGCAATTCCATATCGACTATAAAAATAAAAATAGCAGTAGACAAGGCAAATTTCAAGTGACGTTTTCATCTTCGAAACCT
Source organism: Campoletis raptor (assembly GCA_948107755.1). Lineage (NCBI taxonomy): Eukaryota > Metazoa > Arthropoda > Insecta > Hymenoptera > Ichneumonidae > Campoletis > Campoletis raptor. The sequence continues at coordinate 18,304,278 of OX403623.1, forward strand.
GACAGCTTTTTATTCGATTTCTATTTCTTTTTATGCAAGCAGAAAATAGACCCGAGTTTTTCTCATGTTATTCAATTTTTGCTGGCCATTGAATTCTCTAATTCTTCCTTCATCTTTCGCGTTGTATTGTGCAAAAAAGGATTTTTTTTTCAAACGAATCCAATTTTCATTCTTTACTTTGAATACCTTTTTTGATATTCAATGAAATTACAAAACTTTTTGGCACAACGCCAACGCCCGTGTTTCTTTTTTTTTTTTTTTTTTTGTAGGAGTTACAATTATTCGAAATTTTTTAACTTGAGTTCATTGACATAGCTTTAAACATTGAATTAAAACGAACCAACGGCTGTAACTTCTACAAAAAACGTTCTCTGAACAAACGCCAAAAAGTTTTGTCATTCAACCGAGTTTCTGAATAAAATTGAAAATTGCAAATGGGAAGAATGGGAATTTCAGAGAAATTCCTTTTTTTCAAATAGATGAGATTCTCAAAACAAAAAAAAACGCTTATCGATCAGCCAATCAGGCACGTGAACGTCATCATAAATATTTCAATAATTCTCGGCTCGAATTAGTCAAATCAAATGATTTTCAATGCAGAATTCATGTGCATTAAACCCCGAGAAAAAAATCCATCTACAATACGTTGAGATTGACTGGAAGATGTTTCAGGAATGAGCTGAAAGGGATTTTGTCGAACACGTGTTTGAGAGTTTCCGAGAATGTAACGTTTCATCGATAGTACGAGAAAGGTTAGCAAGCAATTCCGACAAGCGACAGAGTCGATGGAGGAAGTAATTGCTGCATCGGTTTTCCCGAGATAACTCAATTTGTACGAAATAATTTCCATCCCTTACAAATGAAATTGAGGATGAAAAAAATGTTAAAAAGATTATTAGAATAAGTTAAGAAGATAGGAAAAATAATAGGAAACTCGATAAAATCATAATTTATTTATAAATTGCATATACCCTTCGACGAGGAAGAAAAAAAATCTGGTTTGAAAAAGTTTAATAGAAAAAGAAGCATTTTTCAATGCTGTCGGGATAGAAAGAATAAAGTATACACATTTTTCCACACGCATTTATAGTAGATGAGCTCCAAGTTTTCATCGGGGAATAGAGGAAAGCGGAAAGCCCATCGACCATGAAGTAAATGAGATATAGAGGTTAATAAACAATTCTGAAAAGAATTTAAAAGTCGCCTGGTGCGAGAACGGTAGATGGGTAAAGGCTGGTTGCCGAGATGGAACCCATGCACAAGGAAGGGTTAACGACACGCAGGGGAGCCAAGAAAGATGAAAGGCAGCGGTGGTGAAGGTGCTTTTCTACACTAGCTTCGACTTCCGGCATAGCTTGTTACAGCATGGTGTTAGTACCAAGAGTAAAGAGTGCTGAAGTAACTCGTCCTTTCTCTGTGTAGGTCAAAGTAGCATCATACAAGTTGAAAGAAAATATTTATACCAGGATGGTTTTACAAGCCAACAGTAGTCAGTGTTCGCGTTCCACTTTGGCTTAGAAAAAAGTAGTATTTATAGAAAAAATACTTCGATATATTTCTCGCGTACAATCATTATTTCCAGTATCTTTTGGAGCTGAGCATTATAACTTTTCTTTCAAACGAAAGTTTGATCAATCTCGATTTTTGCTAATTTTAGAATGCCTTTTTGTCACTTTTGTCATCAGTTTAGCGTTCATTCGTACTCGCAAAACCAGTTTATAATTGTTATACTTAGAAATCACTTTTAGCAAAAACGAAAACTCAGTAGGCTTTGTTTCCGAACAATTTTCCCGAATTGTTGCAAGAAATTACAAAAGAGGAGATTCTTCCTCTCTTTCGGATGCGAGCAATCTCTGTAATAGACACCTTGGGCATTCCTGTGAAGTCCAATTCAGGGTGTACATGGTTTCAACCTACTCAAAAGGGGAGAAGCTGTGTAAAAACTAGTGGAGGTACAAGCAACGAAGATAATGCTTTCGAACGATAGAGGGTAAAATAAGAGACCATGATGATAGAGGATAGAGAAATAAGAAGAAAAAGATAAGCTAAAAAGAGTTAGACGAGACGGACGCAAAGAGTTTGCAATTTTCAAGAAATGTCTCTGCACATGGCGTTCTTTTTTCTCACCATCTCTATTCTCTTTGTCTTTTTTTCTATTTTCTTCTTCGCCTCAAGTTTGAGTGTCTGTTCTGCCTCCTCTCTTCTTTCTCTAACGATTGCTATTCGACCTTTTCCACTTCAGCGAATTTTGCTCTCGCTCAGCTTTTCTCGTCTCTTCTTTTATTTTTACTTTCTCCACTTTTCGTTCTCACCGAGCGTCCTTTTTTCATTTTCTTTCTCGTTTTGGCACCATGCTCATGGCATTCGTAGGTGTATGCCTTGAGTATACACACAGCCAATATTCCGAGTATACAACGGAGGGAGAGAGAGAGAGAGAGAGAGAAGTCGAGTTCGTATACCGAACTTGTATAGGGTTGGTGTTTGTGTGAGTGTGTGTGTGAGAGAGAGAGCACACACGGCAGGGTGTTCACGTCTTTTCGACGTCGACGTTGACGCAACCCTGTCGCGCAGCCAGAGTGCAAGCCTCTCTCTTTCTCTATCGTGTATATTATCCATAACACAGAGATAAGAGCGAGCGAGAGAGAAAGAGAGAGACAGAGAGAAAGCGGCGTAAATGGAAAGAGCGCAAGCGATATCACTAGCGCACTAGTAGATCTGGTTAACGCAGTTCAGTGTTACGTCGAGCTCACGGTGCGACGGAACCATGCCGCCGCGCCCAGCGCCAACGAAAAACCGACCACAGGTAAAAGGCAAGCAAGCACGCTCGGAATTTCGTAACTTTGGTGAATTAAAAAATAACAAAAACAAACACTTTTTTACACAATTTCATTTAAATGATTTGTTTTCATTTTTTTATTATTACTATTTTATTTTTTTTCTGTTTTCCATGAGAATTAATTTTTATTTCAAAGTTACGAGGATGATGTGCGAGAGGGCCAAAAACCATGGTCGAGGCAACTGCCCGAAGGCGGGAACGATGAGGATTGGATATATGTGCAACGCGATAAAGAGCGCACGAGGGACGAGAGATTATATAGTGTGAGAGTGGCATGTGATTAAATTGTCAACGTAAGGGAACGACGACTCATGCAATTGAGCCTGAAATCTCGCGTGGGGTAGGTCGGAATCCTGTTATAAATATGCTATAGAACTCGGCACCCGCTGGACCAATTTCCCAAATGAGTTTCGTTTATTTGTTCTCTTTTTCATCAGTGGATACGAACGAAATTCCAGACACGACTAAAAACCATTTTATCTTAATTAGACTCGGAAATAATTTCCGTTGAATGGTATTTCACGCAAATTTTTTTTTTCTTTTTTTACTAATTGTTTATTCTCCTGACGTGTACTCGAATAATAATAATGATAATGATAATAATAAATTTTCATACAAAAATAATTCAAATTCGAATTGAAGAGGAATTTCCTTTTTATTCTGACCATAAACAAGGTTGTCTAAATGAAATACAATATGAATCAGTAGCTCGTAAACGGATTTGCTTGTTTTTTCGTCTCTCGTTACACCCACTACTCGTGATGGATTGCCCTACGTGGAATAATCTTGGAAAATGTCATACGAGAGTTGTTCGACCATGAAAGTGGAAAACGGTGAAGATTCGTGACCTCTTTGCTTTTTCTTATATCCCCAAGAGATCGGAGTGGGTGACTGTGAGGAAGATTGGCATGAAAAGAATAGATCCTAGACGGGGAGGATCTCACAGGTCCCAGGAGCATACCGGTAGTGAATATTCTTCCGCGAAGCGTAATTAGGAAAAAAATGGATATGGGACGTGGGGAATGGTGGAATAAAAGAGAACGAAAACGTCCCACGGAACTTTTTTGATCCCACATCGCCGGTAAAGAGATACCGCGTTCTTCGAATTTACTGGAGCTTGCACTTTATCCCAGATCGTTTCTCGCGAGAAGTCCGAGATTGTCTATGAAAGCTACAGTGATTCCGAAAGAAATCCATTCCTTTCTCATCGTCAGTTCTTCCCCTTGGGATGAAAAAAACAACAAAAAACAATCTGCAAAACATACGCATTGTACTTTCTTGTTATGTTCCACAATTGTAGATTATGGACTGAAAGAAGAGACAGGAAGCAAGATTGAAAGAACGCTTTAGTTCCTTTGCCTCTGATTTTAGATTTTCACATTTTATTTTCACTCATCGATATTACTTTGTATTGGCATTTTCAAAAAATAAAAAAACAAACGCTCTGTTCAAATTCTTCATAACGTACACATACATTGAACAATTTTTAATTGAAAGCATACATTTTTTGTTCTTGTAGTGTTCAGTAAAACTACGCTTTTCGAATCTGTGATGATTTATTATCCATATCGACTTTCATCGTTCATTTTTGTTGTTCCATACTTGCCCGATGATTTATTGACAGAGACGAAAAATAAACATGCAAAATATTCGGTCACGTATTTACACAAACATCGCTGAAAGGAATTCTGTTTTAAAAATGGATGTAAAAGTTTATTGAGAGAAAAAAACAAATTGAAAAATCTATCCATTTTTTTTTAAACGCACAACAGAAGCGATGAAAGTAGAGTTATCGTAACGATTGACTTTGACGTAAAATTCAGCGAAAAATGGACTTCAGCAAAACTCTCTGAAAAAGGGTAAAATTTCAAATTGCGATTTAGGTTCACGACAGCTTGTGCAGCGAAAAGTAGTCCTGAAGAAGATTATAACGAGGTCGATCATTCAAAAAAATTTGCAGGATCAGCTGCACATCCTTTCATCGTAGGAGGCAGATGAATCAGCATTTTTATTTGAGTGCTCATTTGGTATTTGCACTCACATATTTTTTCGTACTTAAAAGGACTCGTTAGCTTAAGTAAATAAAAAACGTAGTCGTTCGTGGGCAAACAAGTGAAAAATACTGACATTTAAAGACCGAAAAGAGGGTGTAGAGCTTGTGATTAATCTTTAATAGGAGATTTTTCGTTGGTAACAGTTGTCAGTAGACGGGGTCGATCCAGTCGTTGATGTTCAAGAGTTTTCTCACGACTTGGCAAAATGATGTTCTCGCAGGAAGAAAAATATATGGTGGACTAGTGAGATCTTGAAAAGAGAGAGTTATAAATGTGAATGCAGATATAAAGTGAATTATCATCTGTTCGAAGTTAAACCACAGAGCAAAGTTAGGAGCAACACGAACAAATAGTCCATTGGTCGACAGATGAAAGCAGTCCCTATATGGTTGCGTTCTCAACCGAGATGAAGAGGCCACTCGATAGAAGAGGCCTATCGATTATTGCGAAACTCTTTATAAATAACCGATAGCACAAGTACACCCACCTGTGTGTATGTTGCTTATCGTTAGCCACAGGAAAATATCATGCACAACCACGTATACACCCATAAACACCCACATATACAAACTTACACTTGTGTCTCGTTAACCTAACTCAAAGCGGATGAGAAGAGCCGATAATCAAGGCTGCATGTCACACGTTGCATATTATATACTATTTGCTCATACAAAAATCTCAATTAAAACCTCACGAATAGACTGTTTCCTCCACTACATTAAAAACGCATTTATACGCTTTTAACATTATTCTGAATATAGTTTTCTTCGCGATATATCGAACACAAGAAAAATTATTTCAGGATCACTGAACCCAAGTATAGATCGATTTGTTTTTAATTCTGTGAGATTTTATTCCTGCATTCTCAAAAAATTTGCGTGAATGCTGCGTTTTGTAATTCATTGATACCTTCGTTTTTTTTTCAGTTAATTATAAAATCTCGATATTATTATTACTGGTGGTTTTATTATTTTTGATGTCATTCGCATGATTGTTAGAATTAAGCCTCCAGCTGCACATTGGTGCGAAATTGTACTCCCAATTGATTAGTTGTCTGAATTTTGTGTAAAACACTCTCTGAGGTGGCCTTTTCAACAAAGAACAATCGTTTTGAAATATTTGAAAGTTTCAAAGTCATTGTGATAAATTCTACGTGGATTATTTCAATAGGAGAAACAAGCGATTGAGAAATTGCTTGTGAAAAAGATGTGCAGCCGAAGGGACTTCAATCGTTACGTCATATTGTGATTTAAAATACATTATTATCATTATTGTTGTTATTGTTGTTTTTGATTGTATCGTCGTATGTTATGATTAGAATTTATAGTGAATCTGAATATTGATTCAGATTGAAACGTTTATTTTGTAAGTTATAGATTTAAAAAGAAATTGCTTTTGACTGAAGCATGATAAGAAAAGTTTGTTCAATGGATATTCGTATATACATGCTGACAATTCGTTTATAAATGTCATATTGGTCAAAGGCAATCCTCGAGGATTGACCCTCCGGCGGTTGTGTTCGATCACTTGCGTTGTAGAATGGGGTACGGTTCACAGGGTCCTGTATTGAATATTTTTATACGAATATTTTCACATGCTCCGATTTTGCAGGGTAGAAAAATGACGCAAAAACATGGATTAACGTTTCATTCAACGCTCGTATATTATTCACGAAGACTTAAAATTATTGTGAAAAAATTTCGAAAAGGAAGAAAAAAAATAGAAATTCAACTGCCGTAAAATTCGTAATCGTGTTTCGGAGAAGTTTTTCATTTTCAAATATGCAGCTTGTTATTTGAAAACAAATCTTTCTGACGAGTGTTATGAGTAATAACGCCATATAATATACGGAGTTGGGTAATAGCCGCGAGAGCTCTAATTAAAAATAAGAGGTAGTCTCTGGCGTCTCTCTGAAATTCGGTGAAATTGCTTAAGGGGTGAATTCTATTATTCTTTCTATTTAAATTAGCAATCGACGCGGTGGTAAGTGGGTTTCGTTCTGTATTCGTGGGCACCAAATTTCGAGATGAGAATCGTGCTGTAGCTCTTGGATCTACTTTAAAACCGTTTCAAATATTTTGTTTCCGCGCAGTATCTGATCTCTCTGTTCAAGATTCTGGAATATTCATGAACCTGAAATATTTTTTAAAGGTGTCTTAACATTGAAATCGGAAGGGGAATAAAAAAATAAATATGAACATTAAAACGGGGCTTGAAAATGATAAAATCGTGATAGATTCTAAATGCACAAATTTTTTCAATCGCAAATCAGCTTTACCATAAAGTTGTCAACCGAATACGTTAAGGTGGCAGTTAACCTGTGGATATATAGGCACTCGCTTATGTGTAAGCCTTTTTAAAACAGTGTGAAGAAATAAAAAAACATTTTTTACCTTCTTTCTTCGCTTTTAATTCTGGTACCTACACTTGTTTTACCAAAAATCCACCATTCACTGCATTACCCTCGCTAGTTTCAATGCAGTTCCACTTGGAAACTGCAATGGTAGCGTAGTTATTTTTAGTTTTTCCCACTCCATCCGTTGACAGGTTGAATGTTTACCAAGTATAGCGACAAAAAAGTCTCGCGTCTTGTATACTCAAACCTGTTTCCAGTCGTATGACATTAACCAGAACTTTATTCTGTGCACATAACGACCATGAATGGAACTGCGGTTACCAACATTTTATTTTCCTTTTTTCTGCATGCACCCCCGTTTTTCATATAAAAAACGTTCCATGTGTATTTATTATGAGCATAAATATTTGTTGTAGAAAAATATTGTGTTTTCGAATGAAAATTCACGTCGTCTCTGCGCATATCGTAGCAATTTCAATTGCAGAATAATACATATTTTGATTGGTGGGAAAATATCAGTCTGCAGAATTTTTTTAAACCTTTTGCTGTTCAATGCACGTCACACCAACTTCAAACATTTTGAACCCATGAAGCTCTTCGTTCGAGCATTACATGTACGTGTTTAAAAAAAAAAAACCAAGAAAAATACGTATAGACACACCGTTTCAAAGTTTTTCACTTCATGCCACTTTTCTCGATTTTTACGACCAACTGAATTTTCTTATTGTTTGTGTTGTTTACTGTCAATAAAGTCTACAAAAAACGAAATATTTTTGGGGCTGGGACAAAAACAATGGATTAATAGAAAAATTTAGAAACTCATGTGGACAGAAAAGAATGAAAACTTTGGACAAATCGTCAAGATTAAAGTTTTTCGGATAAATTATAGAAAAACAATTAAATCTTTGACCATTAACAAACGTTTACATTTTAAATGATTTTTCTTTACATACGTGTATTTTTCTTTCTCGCTCATTTATCTTCACACTCGGGTAATGTGGATCTTCGAGGCATAGTTGCATTATAACACTCAACTACTCTCTAAAATTGCTATCGTATTCGATCAATATTCCGAGGAAAAGTAACTTTTCAATATTTACTTACACGGGCGTGGAGCAATTTAATGAACCGCAACTACTTTTTCGCACTTCACTTTGCACTCTGACCGATTCAATATTCGTCTTAAATGCTCAGGGAGTTGAAAAAGCAGTCAGACAGTTTCCTTATGGTTAGAAGTTGGTCGATAGTATAAAAATTTTTTAGCAGACACTTCTTTACATAGTCTCGCAAAGAATGATTGCATGAGAATGACAAGCAAAAGTTCTTTAGTTCGTGGCATTACTTTCGCGCTTACTTTTTAAATAACGTGCATCGTTACTCTATTTTGCATTCGGAGAGAATTAAAATTGAAAAATTAACGTTGATGAATAGAAACGAGGGGCACATTTAAATTTTGAGTGATTTTCACTGAGAGAAATGTCAATTTTTATGGAAATGTACGAAATTGTGTTGTCGTTTCACAACAATTTACATATTTTGCAAAGTAAAAATGGCCCAACATTCAAAGTGCTCATTTCTTGTGAATCATTAATCTTTTATCATAGAATTTCTTCTTGACGATAAATTTGAAGAAAAAAACAACATAAATGATGTCATCGGTGCTTCGGATTATATAATTTCGATTCCATAATGGAAACTTGAGTTTCTACTTGGTTTCCTCTTTTCTTACGATAAAAATTTTTCCGATTGAAGAACGAGGCACTTTGTCTTAAAATGAATTCCATTTTTCACGCAATTCGCATTTCAATATCTTTCGATATACGGTCGTGAATTTTCCTCACGTAACTGTGAAAGACATATATTCCTACTGGCAATATATCAAAGTTTACGGGATACAGATCGAGGTTAAAATAACAAGGAAGTTGGATAGAGTGAGTATAGAGTCTCGTTACTCATTTATTTTGCGTTTTATTTGCTTTGTGGTTTGGATTGTATTCGCAAGTTCATTCTCCGCGCAGTAGTACGAGTCGAGATTTCGTCGGGCGATAGAGCGACAGTTATTTGTCGGGTGTACGACGAGTACGGGATGTTACTGGCTTGACTACATCAAATTTGATTCCCTTGGTACTTTGGTCGCGAACCTCTCTGGCCGGAACTCGGGTCTCATCGTGGTTTCCCACGGGACGTTAGATTTCCTCCTCCTGACGGGCAAAAGACGGCTACATCCCACTATGTACCGAAATGTGCTGCGGTGTACATGTACAACTGTTTGTACGTGAGAAAATCTCGTACACCGAAAGTACCAAAGTTTTATAAGCTGTCAAGGATCACTGAGACAAATCGGGACATTTTCCTCATCGTGTAACGATAGAAAAAAAAAACTAATAAAAACATTTCATTCTATCATTTTGTTTCACACAATAAAAAACATCTACTCACCTACGCTCGATAAACCAACCTCGAGATCGACCAACACAGATGTGTACATAAAGAAAGACACACGGCGAGCAAGTCAGAGCAAAATAAAAAAAAGGGAGATTAAAAGCAAAAAAAAGCAGGCATAATAACCTCCTACAAATATTTCGAAATAATTTAAATTATAGAAGAGTTATATGTTTATTTTTCTAATTTGAATCATGCATTTGTGTTTTTGTACAAAAATAATTAAACTTGATTAATAATTATGAGCTTTTATTTATTTTTATTATTGTTCTGTCCTTCCACATCCGTGCTGGATTGAGAATATTGCGTCATTATTCTGTCTTCCACCTCGTTTCACACCCTTTTCAATGCGGTGGCAGTCGATTAATCTCCAACTGCATTGCATTTGCTGTGGGCGAAAGGAAACTGCAGCAAACCCTGCCGATTCAGTCGGTACCTGACTGATCTCTTCGGGGGGTGAGATACGGGGAGTGAAACTCAAGCACGATCGATCGAGACTTTTATAGGCAAGACGTTCCCTTGACTGTGATGCAATGAGCTAGACAGTGCAAGGCCAGAGGGTCACCATCCGCTTGATGAAAATCATCCACGCGAGGCCTCCAAAGCCGGACACAGACCGCTCATGTATCACAGAGAGGTGCGGACATGGATTTCCGAAGGTGGGGTCCAAACTACCGCCGGGAATTGCAGTAGAAAAAACTGCACTTGAAAAAGGGAATTGCACTTGAAAAAACTGTCCAAATTTTTATTCATGTTTGGCCGGGATTCGAAACCGGAAGCCACGGCGTCCGAGCCCGAGCCCTTATCCACTGGACCATCCGCTCTCCCAAATTTGATTAATATCGATACAGTTGTCCCAATTTGTCACTAGATTTTCGTGACCCATTCATGACGTCTAGCAGCGTTCGAAACCCAATTTCACAATAAAAAAATGAACATACGTTATCCGCAATGGCACTGGTTGCACAGACGTGGAATTGGTAACAAACAAATAATTAAATTATAGTCCTGTTTCGTATTCGTTCAATGTGTAAAACATTTAAATTGTTATTTTTGAAATAATATCGTATTTAGCATGTAAATTCGTTTATTAAATGGTGTTTTATTTGATATTTTCCAAAACTCAATAAACACGTGTATCCTTTGTCATTGCGATGAAATAAATTATCGTATAATTCACACCTGATTTGGTACTTCGTAATTAAAATAAAATTGGTCTTCTCAAAATATATACAATTATTAATTATTGAAACTCTACTGGTGCGTGAGTTAAACTGGTACAAAGTCGTGCTACAAATTTGTGTTTTCTTTCGAATTATATATTTCGTTTAATTCCATAATATGCATGACGTGCAGCTTTGTTACTGGTTTGAAATTTCTGTTGATTTTGATTAGAACTCATTCCACAACATGGAAAACTTTTTCGAATTTTTTTTTTTGTGTTCGAGATCAGCCCAACACGATGTGGTAAACTTGTAAGGATTACAGTTCTGCCAGCACGTAAATGCTTCATATTTCTTTTATATAAAACATTTTACTCGATCAATGCCCACACTGGGAAACTAAAAATTAGTTAACGATTAATTAGAAAAAAAAAAAAAAAAAACAGTACATTTTTCACTAGCAAATGACAAGGAAATCAATAAAGGCAAAATATTTTTAGACATTCCGTTTTGTCCCGGTGTCTCATTCCAAAGTTTATATTGGGTAGAAATAATAATTTATTGAAGAGATGAAAATGGAAGGTGGGCATTGATGAAATGTAAAATCATGCTGTACCTTTTATCGCAATATCTTTTGCTAATTGCTTAATACGTCATAAAGATATTCAACAAGCTTTTTCTAGTAGTTTCTCCCCATCACAAGTCGTTTCCAGTTATCCTCAGACGAGTTTCGAGATCTCTCGAGGAAGAACCAATTATTTCACACGATTTTACGCGCTGAGGGTCATAGCTACTTCGTACAAGCAGCACCAGCACGAGAAGTACCGGACCGTTTATAACAAATAGCTAGCCGAACAAGCGTTTTCTCTTATTTCTCGAGCTCACGCTATTAACGCGACGCGGCCACAGCAGCCACCGAACACGCCAAGGCCGTGGGCATTAACTTTAAATCGTTACAACGGTTACCCCACACACTGGCTTTGCTCTCTCTCTCTCTTTCTCTCTCTTACTCTTACTCTCACTCTTCATTCTTCTCTCGCTCTCTATATTTTTCTCCTTCATCGCTCTCCCTTGTAATTCTCTCGAGCACCCTTGAGACATTAGCATAAACGTTTTATGAAAAAAAATAAAAATCCCCTTTTCACCCTATAGTCATTGTACGCCGTGAAAGCTTTTGTAACGTTAATTCTGGTTTTTTAACTTTTTTATTCATTTTCTTCCTTCCATTTTTTTTTGTGCGATGCCAAATAAATTATTATTTCACCAGAAAAGCATTCGTCCGAGTCAAGCTTAATGCGAATGTCACACCAAATATAATATCTTTCCTATCGAGATTACTGTACTATCTGACAATTGCTTTATCCCATTTCGAAGACTCGAAAGGTTGAATACATCTTCTGAAAAATATAGTCTTCTATTTGATTCGTAAATATAAATATATATAGTACGCAATGTAGATCTCTTGATGAGCAATTCCTCGAAGTTCAACGTTGTGTGTATAATAAATAGGAACATCTTCGACCCCGTTTCTCTTTTCCAAGTTAACGAATACTTCGGGGCTGAACATTTCGCGAAATAGGATTCCCTCCTGTGCTAGTAGCTTAATTCCTATTCATTCATTTTACTCGTGCACCTCCTCCTTCTTTCCTTCTTGTCCGTAGCTCTCTCGTATAATTAGTATAAGCTGTTGCGTACACAAGTAATGCAAACACGAAATAATTTATATTTGACAAGTATTCCTTCTGACTTTTCCGTAACAAGGCTTTTTCTTTAACGGACAAACTTTTTCGTTGAACAAAACTACGAGATTACTGGATTCTGCTATTCATTGCAAACACATTTTGCTGTACCAATCAAATTTATCTTTTATCTTTTTCAAGATACTTTCGTAATGAGACACTCTGTTTTCAGAGTTATTCTCATAAGAAGGTAAACATGATCTTTCTTCATGGTCTCCGCAAAAAATTAACTTTTTGGAATAATTGCAGTATCTCGCAAATAAAAAAATATGTTCTGATAACAAAACAAAAAAGATGTATATATATAATCCCTAAAATGGATGGATAACGCGATTATGTGTGGATATTTCTTTTTATTTGTTTGAAAAGCTTGAAAGCAAATGCAAAAAATAGGAATAATGTGAAGCAAAAATATTTTCGACTCTATATATCGTGTGGGTAAAAATTATCATAAAAACGAATGCACAGAACGTTTTTGGCAATGCAACGATGTGCTCTTTGCTCCGAACATACGTAAAATAATTTGCAGGTGAAAACAAAAAAACAATGCAACCGTTTGTTCCCCGAAGAGTTCGCCATAGTTTATCCTTTCATCTCGCTTTAGTTAAACTTTTACTTCCACCTAATGTAACTTGGGGGTTTGCTCGTCCTTCTGCACACCCTTACACATTATATCGTGTGGCTGTACATTGAATTTCACTTGCGAACCATTTTAAGTTTCACCAAGCTTTTCTCCAAAGTTTTACCGCGGGAGCCACACGGTTCTCTGTACTTTTCGGTACATCAAATATCTCTATATACGTATATATGCATATTTTGTCTCCACTATATAAATATATACATGTATACGATATGTGTTCGTATATGAATATGCACACCTCAGTGTATATAAATTTTTCGTGGTATAGACATACACCCCTGCATGTGTCAGCTGCCTTGCTATCTCCATAATGAATACGAGATATTAACGTGTGATATATTGAAACGTTACGGTCTCTCGACGTTGGATTTTTAAAGTATTTTTTTTTCTGTTCATATTAAAACAAACATATATTAAGTAAGTTCATAAAATTTGAGTATAATGGAATACATCTCGTTAGTTTTTTCTTTTTTTCCACATAAGGATTGGTATCGGGAAATATACTCCAATAAGTGCTGTGGACCGAAAGGAAGACTCGCCAACTGAGGCATTGTGTAGCTCCAACGTTATAGTTACCATTTTGCAACTTTGCAATAAGTGAATGGTGATTACGCTGTAACTGCAATTTTATTGTTAACGTCGCTAAAATGTAACTTTACTGCAATCAATGCTATTCTGCAACTGCAAAGAGTAGTAAAGCAATTGCTGTGGAATTAAGTCTTAGAACACGAAAACAATTGTCTGTCGTGCTCAATGCAATTCATTTCACATTTTCTCGGATTGGGAACTCTCTTTAGTCATTTGTAGCAGAGATCTTTGTTCATTTTTTTGTATGGAGCAACAGTTTTATAGCTATAAATATAAATATATGTTCATGTTGCTATATTCATGAAAATTAATTTATTAAAAATCGCTTTGAGAACATAAATGTATAATTCTCTGGTCTGTATGCAATATACGTTGTCAAGCGATTTTTTCGAATTTCACGAGAGTATAAACGACGCAGATTAAATAGCCCGTTCTCTTCATTCCAGTGCTCTGCATGAAAAAAAATCATCGCCGTGAGATATGAACACACATATGAAATTAGGTACAGTATGCAATAAAGGGCTTCTGCTCCGAGAGATTGGAAATTTCGTGATATCGCATAAGGTGGAGAGTCAAGTTAAAATTGATTCTTGAAAGCACTGCGTAATATCGCTTGTCCGCAAGGGCGTTTAGCCCCTTTGGAATTTCGTGGAGTGTGAGTTAAAGAGCAGGTGCCGTGGGAAATGCTGACGTTACACAAGTTAGTTTCGTCTGTTTATTTATTTATTTTAGTTCCATTTATATGCGGCTACTTTTCTCCTACTTCACACGACCTTCGAAATTTAAAAGACGGATGAGCACGCGAGAAAAAAGAATCAGGAGAATAGAGGGCGTCGAGTATTCGGCTCCTCAAAAGATTTCGTTTCACAGAGAAACTCACCCCTTTTCTCGAGTCTACAAAATTCTTACATGGAAATGAATATCCCCTTGCGCTCTACTTGCTAGTCGCATACATAGGGAAACACACACGTATATACATTTATATACCTTCAGATATACATAATAGTCGCGAGGTTCGGGATAGGAAATAAAAAGAAAAGGGAGACATTCGTCGTCGCTAGATTCCATCCTTTCGAAGGCAGAGTCTTAACCCCTAAAGCTCGAGCACGTGCACCGAAATCCTTAAACTTGAATAAAAATCTGTCTTTTTTCTCCAGCTGCGTGTATATACGGATCAGTTGTATAAACATTATCTCTTTTCACATGAATACCTCATATGAATGTATATTAGATTCTCCATCCTACTTCAGTTACTCAACTTTTTCAAGTCGTTGAAATTTTTTTTGCATAAATCAGATCGAACGAATATTTGGTTGCAACCGACGCATCAATTTACATGACATCTCGTGTGCTTCTGTTTACGACAGAGTGTTATGTGTTTTTTATGTTTCAAAGCGCTACTTTTTTATGGCCTTTCGGGAAAACAAACTTTTACGTTTTTAACGTACAAGCACGGTGATTTGCAACCTTCTTTTTTATCGAATTATTTTTTACACGGCTTCCCAGAGGAAAATTAAAAATATAGGCTAATTCTTTTCTAAAGAAAAATTCATATCGAGTTCGATAATATTTGATTTTTTAATGTTGTAGCAAGTTGTTGAGTAAATTATAGTTTTCTCAGTGATGAACTTTGGGTCAAGCCCGTCAGACTAGAACAGTCACAATAATATTATTTTACAAACGAGCTTTGATGTTGTGGCGAGAACTACGTTGAAGGTTGTTCAGTGGAAATGATAATCTTTCTTTTTTATTATTAAATGTTAAACATTGAGCTGCCAAGTTGGTACTTTGTTGTTATGTTGAATGGTTGTTCACGTTGATTTTTATTTTTGCAAGTTGAGCTCTACAACAAACTGCAACGTACATGATCAAGTGCGTGCAAATTAGATGCTTTTCGTAAATCATGACAGTAATACATCAACAAGGGAAAACAGCTCATGAGATTCTCCATCAACATATTGAATGCTAACGAATCAAAAAGGCGTGATTTCCATAATTTAATATGTAAAGTACAAGAGGTTACGCCATTTTGTTTGCTAACAGTTATTATACGTGTATATATAACTCGCTCCAAAGCTCCTTAATATAATAAGTTAAGTTCATAAACCCTTCTCATCATCACAACATCTATAGAGTGTTGAGTGCTGGCATCCTTTGATGTGAAAGTTTACTTTCACATAATTTCATCCTCCAAAATTCATGCGTCTCTACTCGCTCAACCGAACTTCGGGTTTCATATGCATCGAGCTGTGTCATGGCTACCGGTCAGAGCGTTTTCTGGTATTTTTGTGGTATTCTTCTAAACATTTCACCAATTTCTCACTTCTCATAGAAATATGAGTTCGTCAGTACGCAATCACGAGAAAAAATTTCCAATAATTTATAATTAAAAATTTCATAAAAATAAGCCCCATTCTTAAAAGGCGAATAATGAATTTCAATCATTTTAATATTCGTCGAAGGCAAAACTTCGTTAAATTTCATTGAATTTAATTGTGTCAAAATTGACCTCGTTTATCCACGTTGACTTATGCTACATCTGTGGTTCGTATATAAATGTCTCTGGATTTCCGCGTTTCCTAATTAAAACAAAAATGTAACAGCATCATAACAAGAAGCATATACTAAAAAATATGACAAAGTTTTGAATTAATGTTTTGCATGTATACTGATGAGTGCATAAAGTTGATAATAAAATTCTTTAAGCCCCCTTCGCTTGTGTATTAAACTCACTGACGTTAATGCAATTCGTCGGGTCGTACTCGTAATTAGAGCGCATCGTAATTCTAGCAAGCGCGGAGTAAATATTCCTCGCGAATATTCTATATGCGGAGGGTAAATAAATACCTGTAATAAGAATCGCCATGACGTCCCTGTACATGTAGGTTTTATTGAATTCTCTTATTATATCAACGGCCAACTAAATGTGATGATTTTTGTTGATTTAAAAATAAAAAAAATCCAAACTAAATTGAGAAATAAATCAGGTTGAATGACATTGATTTTCTATGAATATAATGAATACTAAAGTCCAACTTATTCTCGTTATCAAATATTTTACACGTCAATTAGTAATACTCGAAGAGACTCGGAGCTGACATTCTTATAGGACTTTCATTCATCCTATATGTACAATGAACGAATGGTCTTTTACTTCACCCTCTCATTCATCATCGTGTCGGTTTTAGCCTCAGGAAAAGTCCAATATCCGAGAGGACGTTTTGCTCCCAGTTAAACTGTGGAAGCAATTTTTTATTCTCTCCCCCAAGTGCATGCAGGCGTTAAACCCTTGAATGGAAATGGAAGGATCGTTTATAATAGTCCCCCTCATTATACGTGTTTGATGCTCTGGGAACTTATATGAAATTCTATGATATAGCATCCAAGATTACCTTTTCAAAGGGCTTTACGAAAGGACATCTCTATTTATCATGACAATAGACATATATGCATCTCTCAAGTTGAACTGATCACTGCTCTTTCAAGGACAATGTGTCAGCGTTTCTGTTTTTCCATCAATAGATATTTATAATAAAATGTAGACACAAAAGAATAAATCTGAAAGAGTCGAATGTCAATTTGCAACTATTGCAATTACGATTTCTAGCGATTTTTCAAATATGTTATCCAATAAACTTATACGTTGAAAATGCGTTTCAAATAATGTCCAAATTTAATTATTCAACAAGTTTACTCCGTTTCGTTCGTCAATCAGATCGGTTAAAGACAAGTTTTAATGCATGCAGAGCACTGGCAAATGGAATTTAATAATTTTCTGCATTTATTAAACAAGTGACCATCGATCTCCATTTTCTTCATTGGTGAAATCAAATATGCAGCATTGAGATTTTCGATTTATCTTCCCATCACAATGGTTTCTTACAACCAAGCATATAATCGCTGTTCGAGCGAGATCGGTTTCTACTGGAAGGATGCAATCCGTGCTGTAACATTCCTAGAAGTCCTACGTTAATGAGAAAAATTTTTCAATGCTTGGTGACCTCGAAAACTTTTTTCATCGACGTTTCCTTTACCGAACTCTACACACCAGTATAATGAGCGACCAACATGGCTTTGGCAATTTTTTTTTCCACAATAACACTCGCGTAAAAAATGAATGCAGTTCTGACTCGGAACACCCGATTGGCCTAAATCGAATTATCTAAACTCAATTTGCGCAAACTCTCCTATTTGTGGGGTTGACTTGGTTCTACGTATACTTTATTCATGAGTTAACCGTTCTCGCTTTGTTTCATTTTTCCCCTTCATTTTGGATTATACATTTTACGCGGAAAGTGCTTCTTACAAAATACAACGGTGTTTTAGTCTCACGAGTTTTCCGAAGTTTTCCATTTTCTGCATTGGTGTCTGTATGAAAAAAGTAGTAAACAATATTCATTTCTGACAGGTATCAAGTTTTGAGCTTTTTTTCTACAAATGCTCTGTTCTATTTATTTTTACACAATTTAGTGTCAAGGAAAGTCCGATCGATAAACAGGGGAGTCTTTCCATTTCATGAATAACAATAACATCAAGTAATCCTTGGAACGACAGTAATCTCCTGTGGGTACAACACCAAGAGAATATAATACGCTTTCGTAGCTCCTCTAAGTCCGTACATTTTTTTTCCAATGAACCTCATGCATTACAATTAGATTCTGAACGCCTGTTAAGAACGATATCTTGATTTTTTTACAAAATCCGTGGATGTAGATCTTTAGGGCTAACGACGTATACGCGATTTGTTATCAGTCTGTGTAGGAAAGAGACGAGCTAAGCAGGGAATCCCTCCGGAAGGAATTTTAAAACTGTGCAGTTTTGATACTGAATTTTTCATATAAAATCTTCCAAACACAAGAATACAGCGAAGAGCTGTAATCCTATTTAAAAAACTTCCGCTATTAGTTCTTAATTTTGTATAATTAATTCCATTGTTGTTATTGATGACAAAATGTAAATTTAAAACAAAATCGCCATCATTTTCAAACAAAACACGAATAATAATGATTGCGTGGTTGTTGTGTGGCTCTGGCAATTTTCCAAGTTGAACAGCCTCGTGTCAAGCCAACTGTACTCGGGTGGGAAACGCACTTTAGCCAAGCAGTGGCTTGCGCATCAATCGCCAAACAGGAGGCAATTTTTTGGAGTTTTTGATGGTGCAAATGAAATTCAATAAAAGTATAGCCACCTGTAGCTATCGGGTTATCTATAGTTTTCTTTGGCCCTCATGAAAATAATGCGGTAGATGAATGTATTGGAAAGGAGTGGCTGTGTGCAAAACTGTTCAAAGCTCACATGAAATTTGACAGCAAACTGAACAGATTGAAAAATGAAAAACCATGGTTCGTCTATTCTCTTAAATATGAAAATTGCATTAAAACATTTGTGCAAATGAAAGATATGTCTGTGTTTCCCGATGGAAATTTTTCCTTGAAATATCACATACGGTGTCTAAATATATACAGTATGCACTGTAAACCATGACCCCCAACGAGCCTTTTACCAGAACTCGAAGACAAAGTATTGTTGGAAGCTTCCTTAATTGGTGGTTTTGTTATGAAGCTGACTGAGAAATGATAGAAATTTTAATCGTGGTCGTTGTCGCAAGTTATAGCGTGGCCATTATTTCCGGTGCAAGTTTTCGCATGGAATACGAAACATTGTATTATGACGTTTTTGTTTTAAATGACAGTCATTACATTTTCACAAATATCGTTACGTTTGTTACCACGATATTTCCGTTTCGAAAAACCTTTTTGGTAATTGAAATTCTCCCTCTGATTACTGATTACGTTTTTAATTGCAACTCGTCTGGTCTGTTCTTCGATGTTGATATCTTTATTGTCTTCATATTCTTTAGTTTATACATCGTGAATAATTCAAGCAGTTGGAGTGTAATTTTTATCTGCACAAAATGTATTTCCTTCCTGATTCTACTGCCATTGCTCACAACACTGATTCGGACTATGAAAACGTTTGGTTTTTTAAATTTTTTTATCGAATTCCAGAAAGTCCGGAACTTTAGTCCCCAACCGGGTTTTTAATATTTTAGCAATAATTCGTATGCGTTTCAAAACAAATAATAAATAATTATTTCGAAAGGAATGAAGTAATTCAGATGGAAATTAAAAATGTTGTGAAACCGCGACTCGAATAGAAAAGATTCGCCATCGTTCTTCTTTCCTAAAAACTGAAGAGTAAGGCTGACTTTTGCGAATTTTTTGAATGCTTGAAACACGTGATGAAACTCTCTAAAATCCCCAGTGTGCTGACGTAAGGTTTTAGAAACACGTTCGCTGTGAAGAGGGTTTACTTCAAGCAAAAAATAAAATGCTGTGCCCAGATTGCACGAAAGAAAACTAGATTGCGACAGATTTAGAAAAACTCTTCATAAATTTGAGAGATTCAATTACCCGATTTTATTTACCGATACATTTTTATTCAAATGCGTCGTTAAAAGTTATCGGAAAAACTTTGCACCGCGAGCAGGTAGTGAAAAAAGTATGGAAGTCCTCTACAGTTACTCTGTGGAAGACTTTCCATATATCTTTCGTAAATTATGTATGTATAGAAGCGTAGCAACGCCTTTGCAGATGTATGTGCATCGCTATATACATTCATACACGATAAAAGTTGCGATGAAATGTTGCGCCTCACGTCGTCAAGTTTTCTCTCGGATAAAATTTTTCCTCTGGTCCTTTCATTTCTCTACTTCCGCGCGCACTCGGCATCTGCTCAGCGTCCTATCAACCTGGCATTCTTCGTAAACTGGTTTAAGACTTGGATACAAATTGTCACGTATCGTAAATTGAATCTGAAACCACCAACTTCAACATTTTTTTAAACTTTTTAAGAAATAAATTTACGAATATTTGTTCAATGCAGCAAACCTCACGCAATTACTACATTTCTCTGGTTGACAAACACACGAACCGAGTAAACGAGGGCCATGGTATTGTATCATTAGCTCATCGGTGCCAATAATTAGAAACGAAGCCAGTCCCGATCGCTGCCGCTCTCTTATATATTCTCGTATCGAATATGAGCCTTTATCATTGTGTTTTTCAAAAATATATGTAATGTCAAATGTAAATTACGTTCTAAAAGGAAAAACATTACGGCGAGGGTTGAAAAATCGTGCCCTGAGTTAAAAATGTAAGCAATTTACACATAAATAACAAGGGATGTCCAAAACAAAAAGTTGTCGAAAACATTAACGGTGTTGATAATTCGTAAATTGTTCCATGAATTAATGAAAACGAATTTCAATGCAGTATCTGGCGAGTTATTTCTTCATTGATATTTTCCAGTGCAGCCGCAATAACTGAGTTGGCATAGTTTTTTGTCTTTTGTTACATTTTTTGCTGTTCGAAACATTCATGCTCTTTTTTCGTTTAATTATAAACCAAGCTATCAATGAGTTCAATTTATTTGAAAACATTTTGTGCAAATTTTTTGTGTGAACGACGCATATCTATAATTACGGATAACATTATATTTCAAAAATAATTTCCGTTCACATTATTATCCAACACTCTTGTGTTACTCTGTGCTTCAACCCTTCCGTGTATATCGTGCTTTCACGTCTGGTGAATTTCCTGCCCAACTACCTTCTTCCTTGCTCGTGCATGACTGCCTTGGATCATGAATAGTACCAGAATTTGGAGAATCCCACCCAGAATTTCTCGCGTTTATACATTCGAGTATGAACTACCCTTTGTGTCTCGAGTCTCTAGTTGCACCAAATTGTGCGTTCAACGGATGCAACCTTCTCATACCTCTACGATTGTATGAAGAGAGATTCATACGGGATACTTGAACATCTATAGATATGGAATAAAAAGAATTGAATATTATTCTGCTATTTCACAGATAACATTTAAATGCCAGAAGAAGAAATGATTTTTTTAATATTTCGTAATGGTGTTTAGCAAATGTCATATTATTTTTAACATTTTTTTTTTTTTTTTTTTTGATACAGTGAATTAAATATTTACATGAAAAAATAATTTTCCAATATTTACGATCTTGGTCGAATCTGCAGCTGTAAATATGTTGATGTTAATAAAGTGTTATGTGTTTGAAATACGTGTCTTAAGAGCAGAGTTCAGGAATAAATGTTAAAATACTGGTTCGCGTGAATGCTAGCGGTGTTTCTTCTTATTCGTGTACAAGCCCTTTGTTGTTCTCGGCTAATTCGAAAATCGATGAGCACCGTATGACCCTTTCAATTCATATTGTATACAGACGAGCCTCTTGAGAGCTATATCTGTTCGATTCTGTACACGTTTCCCTATGGAACTAAATAAGACAAAGCAGGAATTCACAAATGGCTATGCTTGAGAAATATTCCAAGGTTTTTCTATTCTCCCTCAAGAAATTAACTCGCCTTTAGCTTTTTTGTACTCTCTCAAAAGGCTTTTGCTCCCTCTCTCTCTCTCTCTCTCTCTTTCTTCGTGATCCTTGGGTCGTTTCAGAAGCAACGATTATCACAACCCCCTAATCGCGTAAAACGTTCGCTATACCTACTAATCGCCCAGCTCTAATCACCCTTATCAGGGATTAGTAAGGGTGATTATCCTTATCAGAGCTTATTAAGTACTTTAAGAGACAATTTACTTTTTAGTCGTATACTCGACTGAAAAAGGTCTGCGTGTCTGAGCTTCACTGGAGTGACATCACAGATAGTTATATATATATTCACACTGCTGTCTTTAAAAATAATTTTTAAATATCGATCGTAACAAAATTTAAAAAATTTCCTTTCCGAATACCCGAATATCATTCTCCACGATGTTCCTCAGCGGAGTATCGAAGATTCTTTTTCATCACTTTACATTCTTCGAACATTACACTGTTGTAGAAAGTCGCAATTGGTAATTCAATTTTTAAATAACCGCGATTTTGTTAATCTTGGTAAAAAAAATATATATTTCAGCACTTTTTATGCCCTTGACATATATCCGTGCACAAATAAAAAGCGTTCTTTTTTTCGTACGTACGGATGTAGAGAGATACTCTAATTTGTTTTGTTGTTTTTACATTTTTTGTATTATTCTCATTGTCGATCACATGTGTGAAAATCAAAAAAGTAATTTGTGCCACAGTAAAGCTGCCTGTAAAAAAGCTATGAATAAGCAAAGAACGATCAGCTTTACAGAGCTTTGGATATTTCGTGGTCGCTGGCGATGGTCAAAGCGTTTTAAATATTTTACCTTTTGTTTGCTATCTAAATGTATAATTCACGTATACACGAAGGAAACTTTCAATGCTATTGACCATGATACATATTTATAGTGTTTCTCGAACAGAGGTTTTCACAAACTTTGACACAAACGTCACCCAAAATATTTTCAACACATAGTAAAACATTCGTACTAATAGTGGCCTGTAAATTTTGGTCAAAAAGCGTATAATTGCATGCTCAATTTACTCAGTGATCAAAAAGCGTGGAAACACCTACAACGGTTTATTTTTATCCGAAAATAAATGTTGAATATGTTAATTTAAAAAAAAAGGTTCCAAAATGAATTGTATCGTATCTACGTGAATATCTTAATAAGGAAAAAATCTGGAACAATTTCTTTAAAAATATAAATTATATTTCGCGATTTTAATCACTCACCCCCTAGCCGAACCTCACAAATTTTAATCTCTTAACTTCGCCCTTCCTGAAAAAGCCTCGCTTATAAATTCTTGCCCGAATACTGCCGTTAAAGTACATCATAGAATCGCATAAAAATAAAAAAATCGATGCTACTGCAGGCTCTACTGTATATTTAGAAGGCGATTCGAGTTTCTACTTAAAAACGTATAATTTTTCTCTTCAATGGTTTCTCATTAAAACGTACATCTCAAGGTATAGGTACGTTTACAAGTTATCAAAGTTGAATTGGAGGTTGGCACAAACGTCGAATTAGGGTGGTTTGCATGGCAAGCTTTCTCTCACTGTGATTCTCCTTTAGTATCCAAATTCGTAGTCTCTGTATATAATCACGTACTGTTTTACAGCCTCCGTCAAGCGGGAGTGTGTATAGAGATGGAGTAACAACAAGGATCGCGTTTCTCTGTCTGTCCCTACAAACCACAGAGAATCACCATCTCGAGTCTCCTTTTCTCCTCTCATCTGTTTTCACTGTGTTTGCACAAATCTCTGAGAAACCCCAACAGAGTACTTCAGCTGACTTGTCCTTTCGTCTCCTGCCACTGGGACGAGCAACCGGAGAGTAGTATTCGCTACGTATGTAAAAGTACACGATGTCAGATTAATGGTAATTCACAGATGCAGCGTATACATGGGAATATCGATAGTTGAACTCTAGAAGGGCTTATTCAATATCGATACATTCGTCATTATGCGACAGATCCAAAATGTTCACAGCCTTTGGTCATCTGTACCTATTTATTCACATCGCATTTATCGATGCCTCCGAAATATGGACGAGTATATTTATATATGCAGTAGCTCTATAATGTATGTACACATAGATCATTCATGGCATTCCATGCTCGTGCTTGTGGTTTCGTCCCACTCAGCGAGCCATAACGAATTATCAGAGACATGGACTATCCTGTCGTTGCTTCTGTTCATCCTCCCTCATCATACGTAGATTTCGATGGTCGATCACCAGCAATGCGTTTCAATTTGTCATCAGCTCGTTCACCCTCATATTTGCTTCTGGATACGTTAAAACCAACTTTGAGTTTATAATCATAAATTTTAATATGATATCAATGATATTTTTCACAATAAATCCAATATATATCGAGAGGGAATCTGATTTTATTCATTTTTTTTTTCTTTTTCATTGTTTTATTCGTACAAATTTTATCTTGTGATTCTCTATGCACAAAGGTAATGAATGTTTCGTGATAGTAAAGCTTTGAAGTACTGAGTTTATAATAATGAATTTCAATATGAAATCAATGATATATTTAATAATAAATCCGATAAATATTCAGGAAAAATTTAATTGAAACTTAATTAAAAATTTTTAACGCTTATTAATTTTTTTATTCGTTGTTTTATTTGTACGAATTTATTCGTGTGATTTTGTATGCACAAAGGTAATGAAAGTTTCGTAACGGCAGAGGTATGACCTACTGAGTCATAAAAACAGAGGAGATCGATTTTCCTATTAATAAAAACATTTTGATTTTTGTTGTAAGCGTGTTTTTCTCTAGCGATTTGCAAATAGAAACTTGCTCGTATTAAGCACTTTTCCATCACATATCAATGAAAGATTTTTCCAAGAATCAATAATTTGTAATTTTCACTTGAAATCGATAATTATTATGAAACAGAGTAAACTCCATTATTGCGAAGAATACAGAGAAAAAAAATTGTTCATTAAAGAAAATTCCATTTAGTTTCGGATGAAAAATTGCGGATCTAACTATTTCTTTGGTTGGTTTAACAGAATCAACAAAATGCGACAAAAGCGATTGATCCCACAATACTTTTCGGTAAAATAAATGGGATTTTGTTCAATGATGAAATTTGTTCGTCAGTATATTTATTTAAAATATAAATTATAACGAATTTGAAAAAACCTGTATGTTAAAATGTCTCACTCCCGACACCTTTGCTCGTTATTTTGATACGGCATTATATAGTGCGCTCACAAATTCTACGATCTCTGAGACAATAAATGAGCGTCTTTGTTCAGGAATACGAGCATAGTAAAGTTGCATCTATATATAAACGGGTCTTTCGATTATGGAGTATGCTCCAAACGTGCTGAAGCGTCGAAAATTACTTTGTTCAATTTCGTGAAAATGTACTCGTGCGAAAGTCCGCTAGAGAACTGCTTTACTCGACCGAAACTACTACATTTCGTATCCGTATTATCTACTCGCATCGTCTTCGGAATATGGATATATATGGTACATTTATATACACACGTACAGTATATATTCGTGTATGTATACACGTATGTCCACTTTCTTTTTATCGCGAAACTCTCTTTATCCCCTATTTGTCCGCATGCTCCTCGTCTGAAAATTTGTTTGTAATGGACATTTTATCTTCTCCACTCACGCTCCCTAGTCCACTTCTTTTGTCGGAAATATCTTTCGTACATTTTGCCTTGAGAAAGAATCTTGCTTTCTGTCTATGCGTGGCCATGGCCTCGTTTATATGAGTCAACTTGATCTTTTTGAGAAACTGCAAGTGTCGATTGCGCGTCACAATGCCGCAGGAGATTTTCGATAGGGATTTTTTCTCCCGAAATTGAGTATAAAAGGTCTTTCAATATATCCATTATTTACCATGCCACAAACGTCCCTGAAATATTTTCACGACCTATTCAATATTTGATCAAAGATATAGAAGCCAGACTTCCAAAAGGGATCATTAAATACTGCACCGTGTTGAAAGATTCGCGGTTTCAAGCTTTTACGAGAGCAAACAAAAGAAATATCGTTTCTATTTTTTTATTCATCCAGTTGATGATGTGATCTAAATATTTTACGATTACCAAAAAACCATTTAATCACTACGCTATTTAATTGTTTTTTATTTCATTCAAAACTATATGTCTGAGGCACTGTTGTATGGGTTGTCCAACTATATAACTTATAGCCAACGATGTACTATAATAAACGTGACCAGAGCAAACAACAAGTAAACTGCAAATTGGCTTCGATACCCAGTGGATATGCCTCCAGACTCACTCTACACAAACCACGACAGTGTTAACAGAAACGATCGATAATTATTAATACACAAAATGAAATTAGAAACGAAACTTTCATAAACGTTGCCAACGTTAAATGAAGAGTGACAGGCAGATATTTCCGGCAAAACTGTCACCAGAAGGGACGATGTTTTTACCTTCCAAAATGTATAACGTAATCATGGAGTTTCGGAATAGACGGTTGTGCGTGTTAGTTAAATATTCGCAGAAGCAAATTACGAGCAGGTTTTCAAATGATCGTCCTTCACGAGAGCTGAGGTTTCATGAGGTACGTGGCATGGTCTGGTTTATCACGTGTTTGTGGTCTTGGTTGATCGGAATAGTTGTATGTTCATGAATAAGATACGTGTGAGTGGATTAGGCTTTACATAATTGGTTAGTGATTTTCAATCACCAAGAAATCAGATTACGAAGGTTACACTCCAGGCAAGAGCGAGTTAGCTAAAAAAGTTTCGTTTCCATTCGTAACAGGATCTCTTCGAAAGACCTTCAGCCAAGTGTTTTTTTTTTTTTTTTCGGCTGGTAGAGCACTCGGTACTCCATTAGGATCAAACAGCGAAACCGTGGGAACAGGTGATGGAAAAAATAGTAGTTGGGAGATTTTTCATCGATATTAATGAAAAAAAGAATATTTATTCATCGACGCTCAAGGCTGTGCATATAACCAAAATCACAATTTAATTTATTCGGATTTCTATCAAGAGTTTTGGCACTGAATGGTCGGATGGCATTTTTTCTTTTTTTTTTCCTGACGCTCTTCCCGTTTCCAAACGAATTCAATTCTCTCGTTCGTTGCCACGTTGTTTTGCTGGTTATTTTTGATTTTTTTTTTTTTTTTTTTTTTCCATTCTCAACTGAAATGGAATGGAGGATCGATTCCATTCAATGCAGAAACGGCTTTCACGTTGGATAGAAGGCGATGAAGGGGAGATATATAACGGAATCGATGAGTTTAAAGAAAGCGAGAATTTCAAGTGAGTTCCGATCGTGAATTGAGGAAACAAATGGCTACAAGTCGCCATTCTACGACTATCAAATAATGTCGATATATTCACACAAAAAATATACCTTTATGAGAGAATATACATGTGTTCGTATTATCGCCATGCAAGCGTCGTTCATTCCCGAGAAATGATAATAGTGCAGATACATCCCTGTTCGCGGCAGGACAATTATCCAGAGGATTAAGTACTCTCTGCGCAGTTCATATCTATACGGAGCAAAAGTTTTTAAATGTACATTTTTCCTTGCAGAATCTTCCGTTAATATTTTCCAAAGCCTCATAAATTCTAGTATCCGACTCAACATGTGAAGAAGAGTTCTTTATCGGAAAAATGATAGAAATGTACTCAACGTGTAGGAGCCACAGAATAAAATGATAACAAATGCGTATAAAAGTTATTTCTTCCATGAATTTCCAAAGGCACACGAGCAAATACTTACGATCGGAAATTGTCGATTCGAATAATTTTAAAGATTCTTCTCTACATCAGAATAAACTTTTGTTTAAATCTAAACAACTTCCATACTCGACGAGCTATTATTCTGCGAATTACAATCATCCATAAGTTAGAATCTTATTGCAATTGATCGTTGATGTATTCCAATAACTTTTCTTTTTTTTTTTTTTTTTTAAATCAGCTGAAAATTCGTGCTCAACTTTTTATGGTGTTTAACACCATATAAAGATAAGCTCGCCATATACTCAATGTAATTTATCGTCAATTGAGAGTAAAAATTATGAGGTATAATTGGATTTTCATAACTCCTGCATGAGTGAAGTGTGTAACAGGTTATTTCCGTGAGGCCTGCGGCCATTCAATATTCGAGTTTATACTTATAACGAGCTAAAAAGAAGATGTAACCCATTTTTTTTTCACTACATCATTTTGGATATATCGTAAGAGTCACACTCAGTTGACCTCGTTTTCGATTGAGAGAACTCGGGAAAACTCCATCAGAGCCTCAGGTCTGATAAAATCCTCTTGATAGAATTGAAAGTTGCGGTGACAAGTTCGGAGATCCTTCGAGTAATTAGAGACGGCTACCACGTTGAACTGTCCAACTCTGAAGCTTTAACGAGTATCGAGCGTGGAAAAAGGTAATAAAAAGAAAATTGACGGTCAGAAATGGATTTTCGCTCTGACGCCGCCGTACCGGAGCGCTTTGTGACGCACATACTATATATTCGTAAACATGCAGGACGAGCCCAGTAGATATTTGCGTTCGCCCGTTTACCCGAGTTAAACTAGCCCGCGACTATATGCTATGGCACTCGCGCGGAAAGTGTACCATCGAAGGAAAAAATATTCGGCATGTGCGAATGAGACGAGAGTGCTCGAGCATTGATTAAATGAAAGAGACTTTTCTTTCATTTCTTTATTTACATTTTCATAAAAAACTATTTTATCTGGTGTAGTCGTGACCATTATTTCTCAAGTTTAAACATTATTTAACTAACCATTGCAGGGATCTGGTCTCTCCCAGAGTATCGCGCAATATCCAGAGCGAAGCATTACAAATGGTCGACCAATTACCGAATCGAGATGAAATATTCATCGTTCCAGAGAAATAATGTGCAGTGAAAATTTCATTCTTGGCAAAATGTTTATTCGTTCGATTCGCAGGTCATTCGAAACAACTGTATTTTTATGGCCAGACAATTGGACATGTTTTTTTTTTTTTTTTTTTTTTTTTTATCAAATGGATGTCCCTTCAACTCGTAAACTCCTACTAATTTTATCGTCAATTCATTTTTATATGATACACTTTTCGTTCTTGAATTCGATAGTCGTGGAATCGTATAGTTTTTCTTTATTATTGAAATTCTCCTTTCCAGTTTATTCATTTATCACAATATACACGAACGACACAAATACATAACGAAAATATCGTACTTTTGGTTGAACAATGAAATAATTAATGAAAAAAAAATGATATTATGGTATTGGGATTCTCTATCCATTAATTCGTATCTAAAAAGCAATGAGATAAGAGCAGCGAGTATTGTTCAACGTGAAAGATTGGTGCAGAAAATTTATTGTATGTCACCATAAGTAAAAAATGTATAGCTACATATGATAATCAATTTGATAAACTTTAAATGGGTTCTCTGAATGTATAGCATAAAACAGAATCTCATATTTATGTAATTGTTCTAGGGGAAGTGCGATATGAACAGTTGCATAATGTAACGAGAGGTAATAAAACTGCCGCAGGAAGAAGCTTGTAAGGGATGAATTCGAGCGGTGAATCAGGCGGTACGATGGTCGACGATTACGACGGTGGAGGGAGCGGTGGTGGGGACGGTGGTTGCAGCACGGTCGAGATCGAGACTGGCTCGACATTACCAGCCTGGGAAGCAATAGCGGCCTCACTGACATTGGGTTTTCTCGTGATAGCGACGGTACTTGGCAACGCATTAGTGATTCTGAGCGTATTTACGTATCGTCCGCTGCGAATAGTTCAAAACTTTTTCATAGTATCGTTGGCAGTTGCCGATTTAGCTGTGGCGATACTCGTTATGCCGTTCAATCTCGTTTATCTGCTCCTCGGCAAGTGGATATTCGGTATACATTTTTGCAAGTTGTGGCTGACGTGCGACGTGCTATGTTGTACAGCGAGTATATTGAATTTGTGCGCGATCGCGCTCGATCGTTATTGGGCAATAACGGACCCAATAAATTATGCGCAAAAGCGAACTTTGAAGCGTGTGCTTGGTACAATAGGCGGTGTTTGGCTGTTGTCCGGTGCAATAAGTTCGCCACCGTTGGCCGGATGGAACGATTGGCCGGAGGAACTCGAGCCTGGAGCTCCCTGTCAATTGACGAGGAGAAAGGGTTACGTTATTTATTCGTCCCTCGGTTCATTCTTCATTCCGCTTTTGCTCATGAGCCTCGTGTATCTCGAGATATTTTTAGCTACGAGAAGACGTTTGCGGGAACGTGCGAGGCAAAGTCGCCTCGGTGTTGTTACATCGACCAGGCATCGTCACGAAAATGAAGATGCCGAGGAGTCCGTCAGTTCGGAGACCAATCACAACGAGCGCTCAACACCGCGTTCGCAAATCAAACCCTCCCTTGACGATGATGAACCAACCGAAGTAACTATGGGTGGTGGTGTTGGTTGTAGTGCTGGTGGACCAGCTATTGGTGGACACGGCAGACGTGCTGGCGTATCCGCTGCTGGTGGTACTTCAACTACCGTTTATCAATTTATCGAGGAACGACAAAGAATATCATTGTCAAAAGAAAGACGCGCCGCAAGAACTCTCGGCGTTATAATGGGAGTTTTCGTCGTATGTTGGTTACCCTTTTTCCTAATGTACGTTATCGTCCCATTTTGTCCCGCTTGCTGTCCATCCGAGAGAATGGTTTACTTCATCACGTGGCTCGGTTACGTTAACAGCGCACTCAATCCTCTCATCTATACGATTTTTAATCTTGATTACAGAAGAGCCTTCAGAAGGTTACTGCACATTCGTTAATTTTAATCTGTTGATTATATGCATTAATATTATATTGTTATTATTATTATTATTATTATCATTAATCTTGAAGATACGTCTCCAAATACTCCGGTCCAGGTGACAATATGCAAACATTGCACCCCAGGTATTGTAGATATCGTGAAATAATTGTTGCAACGAGCGCGTATATCCTAATACGCATTCGTCAACTTTGAATGGACGATGACATAAGCATTTGAATAATAAGAAAAAAATGAACGTTAGCTCGGTGAAAATAATGATGACTTTTTCTAGTAAAGTCATTTTAAAATGATTCTTAATTTAAGCACCACATGGATTTAACAAACAATAGGATGATCTCGGGCTTCAAACCACTGGAATGGAACATGGAGAATAATGACCTAATTGGGCCAATATAAATGTTTCTCGTTCGGCAGTTTACACATGGCTGAGTAACTTTTAATTACCTTCACTGCTTTTGATTGAACAATGTTATAATTGCGCTATAGTGTTGCTCATATATAGTTGCCTTTCGTTTCACCATAAATCAAGTGAACGCGACAAATACGATATTCATGCGATACGAAACGTGAGTTTTCATCGATTCAATTACGCTGCGTAAATGGAGGAGATTTCATTATCGTTCACTCGTGTATTAATCTGCGAACCGCGATCTGTCCAGTATTATTTGATGGTCACAATAATGCACTCGGAAGTATTGGACCCACTATTATATTCTTGTTGAACTTTTTTCTTTTATCCTCTCCTCCTCATCTTTCTCTTCGGCGTGTGCCTCTCATTTACGATCAGTTTGCGATACATGACTGTACATCGTTTCAGTTTGGATTAACGGTACGCCCTCTCGGAACACCCCAGCGATGTTGTATCCGCAGTTCCTGAGTCTCTCCTGGTTGACGTGATTTATTGGGAGATACTATATCTCGGACCGTACACGATAATTATCTCGGATCCATGCTCGCGTGAATCTGCATTCGTGGCAACGTTGGTACATGAACTCCTTCCTCCACCCTCCCCCCCCCCTCTTTCTCTCTCTTTCTCTCTGTTTCTGTTTCTCTGCATATGTATATCTTCTCCTTTCTCTTACACTCCGACATTTCATGCCTTTTCGTACGACTGCTTTGGCGATGCTGTTGCTGAACTACGCTCCAGGCACTTTGAATATCCGGTCGAAACTTTGTTTGCTAGGCGATATAGTTTATCGACGTAGTCACTCTATCGGCCTTAAAACAAAAGTTTTGCTATTTCTGCCAGTTAAGCTTCTCTCGTACACTACTTTTCCTTACGTTACTCTCCAAGCGTAGCCTAGGCTTCTCTATCAACAAATCAGATCTATTTGACATCGAAACTCTCGTAACGATGCCCGAGTTTAATTGCCACTTATACAGAATTTCGTCCATCATTAACGCACCACATATTCGCCTGATATGCGAGTTAATTGCCATTTTCACCTTGCCTGATCGTCCTATGACGAACATGAAGACCTCATATGGCTAAAAGTTCTATTTTAACTGCAGAATTGTGGATTTAACTTTTTTTTTTAAATAATATTAAAATTTCACCAGAATTGTTGTCATAAATTTCGACACAGATGAATATTTCAAAGTTTCGTGGCCATTTCAATATTAATATCGTAAACATGCATCTACAAATCGGTTCTGATTGCAAAATGAAGGTCTTGGGAGAACAAGGACTTTTCCATAAACAGCAACCAGTTAGTAAACTCGAAAAAAAAATGAAAAGAAAATACTATTCTTCGTTTCAAGAGAGCTTCATTGAAATTATACACACAATTTTTTTCATCTACAGATATTTCGACGTCCAATTTATGCACCATTTGGAGCAGATCCGTTGAAAGAGACATTGAAAGTAGGAAGAAATGCAAAGTGTTCGAAGAGAGTGGGAAACTCGGTCTTCTCGTTTCTATTAAATTCTCAAACTTCAGTCAATCCAATTAATTGCACTCATAAAATTTCATCCTTTCCAACGATCAACCAATAACCAAAATCTACGCGCGTGAATCCGATGAGGAATGCAATCGAGCGAAAAACTTGTGTAGAGGTGGATCGTGTGCTTTCATCGTCAAGGATCATTCGTTCAAATCGCTTTATCAATTCGATCCCATAGTCCTAACCCACACACATATCGACTTGTCTGCTTCCTAATCCATGTGGCTTTCCGAGAATATAGCTTGTGAATGCTGGATAATGCAATCTAGTGCATTACTCGAGGGTTACCAGTGTACTAATGAACATCCATTTGGGGTTAATCGCACAAGTGCATTGTCGCGGTTAAATAAGCCACAACGATATCTCCTCTCAACCGATATTTAAACAAACGCAAAATTTCCAACTGTTCCTAATCTAATTAACTGAAATTTTCAAACTACCTGCGATCACAGAGCAATTTTCACTTGAATTGTTCACTAAATCGCATCGAATTGAAAAAAAAAACAAAAACGGAGGTAATTTTCTGAATGCAATTGAATTCGAGTTTGGAATGGCTCATCAATACTTTTCAACGATTACAATGTCTTAACCATTGCCGAAGAACAATGAGCAACTTCGGTTCGTTTACCCCACAAAAGCATCAGTTGCACGAAAGTTGAATATTTAGAAACTTTACGTCTTCTCTCATTCAGCACATTGTTCACCTCTCTAATATATATACCTGCACAATATTCCCTCCGATTGCATTCTCGTGTTATGAATTTCGCTCAGATTGAAATTTCCAATCGATACGACCCGCTGTGATGGATTAAGGGAGACCGACTATCAGACAAGAAAATACAATCCCTCATGGAGGACGTCTTTCCATAGTTACAGGAACATTCCAATGTGCTCAGCTAAGTAATTGAAGCCCTTGAAAAATTGACGTACAATAATTTGGACGTGATGGCACATGTGAAAGGAAAAGTCTTTTTTTTTCTTCAGTTTCTGGCGTAAATTACACTCAACAATAATAAAATATCCAGCATTCATTGTTTCAGCATTCATTGTCATGCAACTTTGTTGACTCGACTAATATGCTCTTCATTTCAATACAAAGTTGTCCTGAGAACTTTAATGATTACGATATTATGATTTCGAATTGATAATGCAATCACATTCGACCGAGCAAATTTTAGTTTCAAAAGAAGTGCATTAGCATTTGGGCGATCGGTTCTATAATTATCGTGGGAATCAACGCGTATTTCACTCCCTCCTGACCACATATAACTTTGTTCTACCGCACCGAATGCACTGCTCCGCTATTTTAGTCATCCTCTCTCCTCCACCTCTTTCTCCTTTCGAGTAGTCAATATATATTTATATATGCATAGAGTATAGTTTACTCTCTCAAATTCTCTGGGGCACAGTCGGATGCATTAATATTTCGAGGGTGCAATGGCAACGACGGAAAAGCATAGAGCAAGTCCGATCCTTCCGTCGTTGGGTGGCGCCAGTCCGGATTACCGGGATGGCGAAGACAGCCTGGCGAAACAACAGCTCTGCACTTCGGTCGGTCTGAGCATTAACGTTGCTTTGACAATCGCACTCACAAAGCTCTCCCACACACACACACACACACACACCAGACAAGGTTACTCAGCTCTAGGTTCACGCGGATTTTCTCTTCACCTTTCTAATATTGTGTTTATTATTTACATATACATACAATCTCATTTATATATTCTCTACAAGATTTACCTAGTTTCACTCCCCTAGAATCATCTGGGAGTTGCGACCAAATACTGTCTCCCTGGATAACCCACAGATATATATGTCTACATGCTTTTGAATACACGAGTGCAATAGGATGAAATATGATGCTTTCCAAGTCAAATCGAATTGTTCGTCCTCGCTCTACTCCTTGGAATTGTAACCGCAATATCATACTTTTTCATACGATCCTAAGAAACAGGCTACGTTTGTCCTAATTTTTGTAGCTCATTGTTGTACTAACTTCCAATTTGAGTTTTCATCCCTTTCGAATGTTATTACATAGTCTTATAATTTTTTTTAATGAATCCAATTACAAAAAAGCTAATTAGTTGGTTGACGATTTATTTATAGTCCTTGACTGAAACTGGTGTATATTTTTCGAGCAATGATGGAGGCTCGGACTCGACCATTTGATCTGGAATATGCCGAACGAGAATGAGAATCTACTTTGAAAATTTGATACGTTATTCAACTTCCAAAGTGGTCATAAGCTTGAGATCATCCGCCGATGGCGAGACATCTCAAAATTTCCAGCTGAAATATACGACAAAGCCTCGAGACAGCAATATGAGAACAAAAGTTTCACTGCATCGGTGGGCACAGATCCCCGCGGGACCGGAAATCGTGACAATGATGACAGATTAGAGAATATAGAGGAAACTGAGAAGATTTAGTCGCGTGTAAATATACGTATTATTATTTTTTTTTTCAATTACGAATTTCCGAGTTCAAATTTTTCATGAATCTAAATATTTAATTATTCGTTTATAAGATTAATATTGCCGAAACGGAGTATAAAACATTTTTCAGTATACCGAACGATAAACCATTTTTTATGTATTCCAAAGCAAGCAATATCTAGATTATAATTATAAATAAGTATAATTTACAAATGTGTTATTTTAGAAACTGTCAACAGTTATAGCTCTTTTTATATTTTTATTATTTGTGATGCTTTTGTTCTCGTAATTTTGCTGTTCAGAGACGAAATACTGTAAATTTTGAGGATTGTTAATTTTTTATGAAATCGACCAAAAGTTCCAATAAAGGGTTCGCGAAATAACATATAAAAGTTCTCTCATGTACAAATACACAACGCGTACATTATAATCGAAAGAAAAAACAAAGGTCAATCGTGCTGGTAAAGGAATAAAACTTCTTGCTGGTTGGTCGTCTTTGGTCTGTATTTTTTCTCCTCGTGCATTTCATAACTCATTTTTCGTTCTCTCTCGCTCTCCTCAAATAAAAAAAGCAAACAGTGCAAAGTTTACAAACTTTTTTATTCTTAAGAACTCGAATTTCTTTAGCTGTGTAAAATTACTTAATTTTCCTCGTGTATATGATAAATATCTTGATTGCACAATTTGTCGAACTTTGGCGAAAAACACGCGAGCAAAATTACAGACTTGTACGTACTTAAAACTTTGCTATACCCACAAGAATTTCTCTGTATTTTTTTATTTATTAAAAATAAAAAAGAAAGAAAGAGTTCAGCATGCTACGCGATCAATAATTCGTAAGAAGACGTTTCTCAAGGAGTAGCATACTAACTTAATCGCGAAGCGCGCCCTGTCACCAAACTCATATGTTCGCTAAAGACTTAAGAGCTTTTTCGTGCTTCAGCAATTGGAATTCATTGAGCTCGTGCAAGAAATAAAAACTCAAAAGCTTTAAAACGTTTATTCATCGTTATCTTAATTTTGTTCACTTACGAAACGTCTCCCACGCGACGGAGAGAGAGACAGAGAGAGAATAAAGAACAAGCTCCTAAAGCATACAATTTGAAATGTCGGTGAAAAAGGCCAAAAAATTGTGAGCTCGAGCAGTTCTGATATAATTACTTTCTGAAATTTTTTTTCTACAGAGTGAGATAGAGAGAGAGGGAGCGAGAGAGATAAAGAGAAACCAGAGGAGAAAGGAAATGAAGATAAATGATCATAAGAAAGAAAGAAATATATAGCGATCATAAACGAGAAAAATAGTGCATATAGTATCAAAGATGACGTTGAAAATA
The DNA here is from genome assembly GCA_948107755.1 of Campoletis raptor. Classification (NCBI taxonomy): domain Eukaryota; kingdom Metazoa; phylum Arthropoda; class Insecta; order Hymenoptera; family Ichneumonidae; genus Campoletis; species Campoletis raptor. The sequence continues at coordinate 18,340,998 of OX403623.1, forward strand.
CACATCACATAATGCAAGAAAATCTGAGAGAGACCAAGCACGCGACACTGAAAGCCGCCAAGCACTCAACAGCCTTGGGGTCGATTATATTATACGCAAGCTGTACCGAGTACGTGTTTCCTTTGGAAAAAAAGAGAACAAAGAGTTTTTAAAAATGAAAATAAAAACATTCTTAGCCCACAACAGTCGTACGAAAACGAAATCCCAAGCTCGAGAGCTTTCGTTTAAAACCTTCCGATTATAATAAGACAGATATGAAAAGATAGCAATGAGAACGACGACCTGCTTTGAGCAAACCATTCGTTTGTAACATAAACGTATACAAATATACACATATTAGTGATAAAGAGTAAGAAAGAGAGAGAGAGAGGGCGAGAGAGAGAGAACAAGAGAAAGAGCGAATAAAATGGTGAATTTTACCAACGTTCATTATAAATTGTAAGTATTAAGGTTGTGAGTATTATTATCTAACAAGCTAACCGTTTATGAATATAAGAAATTATAAGGCAGCGATAAATAATAATATAGCAATGATAACTATAAACGTTATGAATAATAATAATAAATAGTAATAAATAATATTAGCAACGCGCTCGATTACTATCTAAGTTGCATCGCATAAAATATATTGCAAAAAAAACAAAATGCAATTTACAAAAAGTCTGTTGCGATGTTTTGATCACAGGGATGCTGCGATCGATACTTTATCCAATACCGCATTTTTAAATCTGTAAGAAAAGAGTATGGCAAGAAAAGGTGAATTAATGAAATTGTTCGGCATTGTTGAGATTGTAAATTATAATTTGTCACCAGCGATAACAAGGAACTTGACGTTTCTTGGGCACCATTGAAGATCTCTTAGTTTTTCTCAGACAAAAGTTTTTCTAAAGCAATTCTTACAATACAGAATGGAATCGAGTAAGATATTCACATCACATTATTTCATGTCTCAAACATAAATTCGATTAAATTATTCCATAATTATAAAAGAAGGAACACGCTCTGTCAAACATTACACATGTAATGAAAGCGAGTTACCAATGAAACAAGAAAAATATATAAAAACAAAATAATTGTCGTTAAAAAGAAAGGGGGAACATGAACAAGGCTGCTGTGGCTCGTCAAATGTACAAACACTGTTTTTTCAGTTATCTATATCAAGTACGGAATATAGTGACTCAGTTACTTTGCAAATCGTTTGCAACCAGCGTGGGCAACTTATGTATGATTGTAACGTATAATTCTTTACTATGTAAAGATTTTAAAGCGAAACGAGTATTGTGAAAAAATGGAACATGCGATAATTAATGCGAAATTATAAAAATATATTAAGTTATAAAAATCAAGAAAATCATTAACAATTATAACACCGAAACAAAAGGTGCTGACACTCTTAAATAAGGTTGTGATAAGGTTGTGAAAAACATTCTTAGCCGCGCTTTAAATAACACGAAATTTTCAAAACGAAAATTATAAGCAATCATCAAAATAACTAAAGAAAATTTCAATTGGTAAATACTCGTCACTGTTAAATACAGTCGTTTGGCACGATATTTTCATCTCACAGGAGCTCGTAGCGGTTCGATGTGAAAGAAATTACATCATTTTTGTCGGTTTTATTTTCAGGATATATGAGCAGCTTAATTGAGTTAATGAAACCCGAGAAATAATGATGACACTGATTAAATCGCGTCGTGAATTAAACAAAAATCTATATTTAATTCTTCGAGACAAGAATATATTACTGAGCGAAAAAGTGGGATCAAATGGCAAGAAAAAAAAAACGTACTCGATTAAAGTGTAATTTTATAATAACGTTTCGCTCAGTGACACAGCGTCTCGTTTTAATAGAATTTTCATGAGAGAAAAATATAACTCAACGTGGATCATATTCGCGAGTCAAAAGAAATGTTTCTGGGAAACTGAAAATGTATGATCATCTTATGTACCGGGAAAAGATAAATTATCAATATTATCTTTTGATTAGTGAGTTTTAGAGTTTTTTTTTTACTTCCCCATTCCTTTCGCAAAATGGTTCGTGGGCGACAGAGTTTTTTCATTCTATTTTTCATCATTTTCTCACTTTACATTCTCATCTCTCTTTCTTCGATCTCTGTGCATTCCTCGAAGCTCTTCCTTCCGTCTTATATATCCAGACTTCATTTTTTCCACATTTTTTTCCCGTCCCTTTCCTCATTTTCCAACTGCACACACCTCGGTACACATCGTCCCGGGAAATATCAACTCTTCGTTTTCTCATCTCTTTTCTAACGTTCGCAGCACAGCAGCCGCACACCATCTCTGCCATTTTTTTCTCTTCTCATATTAGCCTCGTCTTTTATATTCATTTTTCGCTCTTATTCATCTCCAACTTTTTTTTTCGTCTGTGTAGCAAGTGACAATTCCAAGATGTCTAGAACCTCGGAGTACACAGAAGTGCGAAAGCAACCATCAAAACGAGCATTAATGCGCTATACGTTGTAGACACGATGCAAAAGAGAGATGGATGCGTTGCTTTGCTGCTGACCACAAGAGAGTTTCCCTATAGACGAAACACTCACGCGAGGATGGAAATTTCGTGCCAACCAAGATATCTCTATCCTAAGTCGATTTCCATCGGGAATACTCACACGGCAGGCGTCAAAAAGCGAAGCAAAATCAAAAGACCAAATACACGTTATACATTCGTATAGTATGCATTCCAAAATAATAAAATTTCATACTCTCAAAAAACTTGAGAGAGAAAGAACTTGAAAATTGTCTTGAAATATCTAGAGATACAATTTTAGAGATTCTCATGATAATTCAAATAATTCGTTGCTCAGAAAATGATAAGTTTACGAATACGTTTCGTTGAGAAACCAACGATAATTACAGTACTTTTTGTACAGATTCACACAGAGGATCGTGCAACCCTAAATTGGTCCTTTCACTTCATTTGACAAAAAATATTTAGGTCACAAAAGATTCTACTGACTTTTAACAGTTTTACGACTATTTGTCTTTTATATACCGTTCGAAATTGTAACACTTTTTTTTTCATTATTATTTATATTTACCTTTCATTGTTCGTTCACATTTCCTCTCTTGGAAAAACGAGGTCGTAGGTTTTCATAAGACTGCCGCTTGAATTCGACAAATATACACTACCAATGTGGACTCTTGACTTCTTGCCCCAAGGAACCACTATATAAGGAAAGGGAAAAGTTGATTACTCGCGAAAAGTTGAGAGCGCGTCGTGAAATGGTTTCTTAGAAATTTCTAGATTAATATCCTAGGCGAAGAAGTTCGATAAGAGGAGACAGCATTCAGTCAAAATGTTAATCGTGAAAATCTTTCAGCTGAATCTCTCGATAAACTTTTCTTTAATATATCTCCATCTTCTCAGGTTGCTACATACCTTTTATCCCCAGCGAATGACATGGCTTAAAGTTTTTTTTATCAATTTCATATCTTGAAAATGTTCAACTCCAACGAAAAAATCTTCAATTCAATGCCCATTTCAAATCTGTTGAATCATGATAGAAGCAAATTTTCTCTTATTTCACGTACGAAATAATTTGGATTATACTGTTTTTGTAAAAGTTGAATAAAAAGAAAATCGATCAACATATTCTTCCATCTAAACATTAATGGCTCAAGCTTGCTACATTTTTTTCCGTTTTCACCGTCGATTATATAAAAACTCTTCATGGTCAAATGTGCTCGAAAAAAAAGCATCATGAACGTCGTCGTTTTCCCTATTGCTATCGCGAGCTTATTCAAGTTTCTCGGTCTCGAAGTCACCGGGTGTTTTCTGTAATTGGTTAACAAGCCATTAAAATTTTCTTCTGCCTCTCTAGTGTCTGCTCTTATTGATTAGTGGAAAAGAAAAACGGTGCGAGATCAGAAGTAAGGAAAACAGTAAAGAAGCGGAGGTAATGAAAAACAAATAAACATTAGGCGTGACAAGAACGACGGGGATGTTTTAAAGTTTACTCGGTCGTGCAAACACTTGAGGCGCGTTATTACAGGGCAGCGGAAACAAGAGCTTTCGAGCTCTTTTTATTTCCACCAGATCACGCCACAGTCGTTACCCATATATAAAGTTCATTGATAACGAAAAAAAAAAAAGAAATGTCACACCAGTAATAAATGCACGTACACAACACAACTGTACGTTTATATCTGCATTTGTATATCTATGAAGTAAATACGCGTGTACGGTGCACGGTAACAGAGAATGTGACAAATGATATACGAGTTTGGTAAAACGCAACGAAACGGAGAGGTGCATACAACTAAAACTCTCTGCAATTGCCGTCCTCGGGTGAGCGAAATATAAAACTTAATAATCCTCGTTCGTAGTCTCGTGTATTGCCGTAATGTCATGTGAAAATGCGTGACTGTGACAGCCACAGTAACCAACGGTATATTATACTATGCTTTTCTATATGCATATAAATGTATAGACGATTTCACCAATTCCCGACCCAGTAAGTGGAAGCATCAGGTGCTCCGATCTGACTGGATTTTTATTGTTTTTGTAGCAAGTTTATTAACCTCTCATACTTCTAATTATCATTTTTATTTTTTATTTTTTCACTCTCAATACGTAGGTTATTTTTTCGGTCACGTCATTGTAATTAAAATATTTAAAAAAAAAAAACAAGAAATATTGCCGTGTGCCATTAATCCTTTGTGTCATTATTGTGTCAACTTGTGTTGTTCCAACTATTTTTTGGTCTTGTTTTCATTATTGAAGTAATATTTTAACACATTTTAATAAATAGTCGAATTTTTTATACTTTCTCGTGAAAAAGTCGGGATGACAATTTTTTTTCAAACTCATTACACTCAAAAACATTTTAGAGAATTCAGTTGAAAATTTTGTCACGGTAGTATTTGCTTCAGAAAAAAAAATCTGTACTTCCAAATTTCGAGTTCCGATTCACAATCAGCGAACCGAAAAGCTCTTGAGTACCAAATTCAAGAAAATTGCACTTGAAAGTTTATGACTCACAGGGTAGAGAGGCACCTGCGAATGTTAACTCATGATTTTTTCGTCCTCAAAAATCGTTTGTACATCGAGAAAATATTCATGCTGCTGCCATGGCAAAAACTATCATTTGAGATTTATGGGATAAAATTTTTTCGCATGACTTACGGGTATTTTATCAGTAACATTTTGATGAATATCACGAGCTCCAATATTTCTCATAGTATATGTAAAAGAAATATAGTAAAGATCAGAATAATGCTAATGTTTGTGGTGAAAAAACTTTGATAAAATTAAAGATAATTGTTGTATAGACGACAAAAGAAAAAAAATTCACATTGACTGCTTTCGTGACGAATTCTCGAGTGGAAATCCATCGGAGAGAATATTTACCTGATGTTTACAGACAGATAAATACATGCAAACAGAACCACATACAACAACCAATACGTATATATTGAATGATATCACGAAAATGTGACTCTATATATATTTGTAAATTGTAAATATAAAATAATATTACCATCTCGGTCTCTTTTTGCACGGTAAAGAAGCGTTTCTTACGAAAAACAAATATAATTGAAAAACTGGATAAATTAAAGAAAGCAGAAGAAGAAAAAAATCCATTTACATACAAGAAGTTTTGTAGCAAAGTATAAAACTTGTATAAAATATCAAACACTGCTGCTGGTTATAACGTACCGGAGAGAAGATAAATGTGAAATATTCGTTGAGAATATGCGAGATTTTCAATGCATACCTGTTCCAAATTAATTAGTTTGAGAGAAAAACCATTAAAAATAAAGCTTGTTTTTTGAAAAATACCGTGTAAAAAAAAGACCAAGAAATGTTTTTTCTCAATCTTTCTCTTTGGTTAACCCAAGTGATACGTTAAGGTTAAAGTAAGAGATAATAATTAAATTGAAATGGAAATACGATGGAAGGTTTAAAAAAACATGAAACTAATACTCCATTGGTTGTGATTTACAAGTGTAGCAGTATTAATATACAGATAAGCTCTGGAAACGTGAGTGTTCTGTACTGTGAAACAGTGATGTGTATCGCGAAATCTGGATAATTTATACATAACAAGACACAAATATATATGTTATACATCTACAATAAATCTCTTAATAAATAGTGCCTCACCCTTATAGTAGATTGCCTCATATCTTTTTCAGTGTTCAGTCGTTTCTGACCCTTGGAGATTGGAATTCTGTATGCTAAAGGGAACGATCCAATTACATTGTGTATGATCTCGTTAGTCAACGGAAAACAGTATATTGCAAGCTAACATCAAAGCATAACAGGGGACTAATAATTTTACTAAAAAGTACGAACGGTAATTGTAAAATGTAATCCGAAGAAAAAAATCGAGCTCTTTTCAATCTGGTTGTTATGATTTTTATAGAATTCGATATTTTACGAGGACGTTTCGGAATATTCGTCATATTTACTTTATTGATGATCGCTAAAAAATTATTGTCATAAGATATTATTTTGATAAGTTTGATTCTGTAATGAGGAAAAAATATCGGGATGAAAGAATTATTATTTTGAGATATATGGATAAATTTGAAGAATATTTTGAATATTTTTTGTACAAGAAAAAGCAGAAGAAAGGACACACACGTTTAAATACATTCTGTTTGCTCTTTTCCTTCCTGAAGCACTGTCTACGGTATTGTTTGTAAAATTCACACCGACTCGAGTGTAGACACTTTTCACGCGAGTTTTCCCCTTCTGTATACCATTAGAAATACATCACGTGTATAGAAAAAGAAAGAAAAAAAAGTGTGGAAGGAAGAGTTTTATTGCTGTAGTATATGGTACAAACTACGTGTTTCCGCAACCGGAACGTGTCGAATGTATATATCGGTATATAGCTATGAATTAAACAGTCGTATCTTACGAGATTTGATGTAGCACATTTTTCGGGATATGCCCTTGCAACTCTCAGCAATAATTCTCCCTACTTCGGAGCATAAATGCGTGAGGGTAAAAAAAAAGGAAGGAAGCCACAAAACCACCCTCGCAAAAGTTTCCTTCCTGTTCGTTAAATAATTTTCCTCTTAGATGGACCATATATTCTCAATCACAAAAGTGGTATTCCGAATTTCATGGACAATCAACTTCACTGAATAAGTTCAATATTACGATCATTTGCCAAACTAAAAGTTCGTATCTTTCAGATAAGCTCTCTTCATCCGATAAGACAATGCACAACTTTTCAATACGTTAAGGTCGATGCTCAAGATTAAGTTTTATACCGTTCGTTCTTCCTAATCGTGAGGAAAGTAAATAAAGCGTTGTTCATTTATTATTGATTTATCGACAATTCATTACAGCCGTGTACGAACTTACCGCACAATTACGCAAACAAAAAACACGACGTATACCTTAAGAAGTGACAAGAAATACTTTTGATCATTTTTTTCGCGATATTATTTATTAACGCGATACACATATAAGAATCCCTGAATCACGAGGCAGAAATAACTGAGAGAATAAGGATCGATCATCCGAGGTTCGATTGTGTAAATATGTGAATTATTATCAATAATATTCAGTCATAATAATTACTAGTGCCACTATTATCGTTCCCTTACACGTATGTATAATAAAACATTGAATTAAACAAAATAGAGAAATGTTGGCAAGTATTATGAATTGATAACAGTGCGATTCACTTAATATAATATATAGAATATAAATATATATAGCAAAATGTATAAAAGCGTGATTAAATGAGACAATGAGACGTGACACTGTCGTGAAGCCACGTAATTCAATGAAAAAAAAAAAAAAAAAAATTATAAGATACGTAATACACTAAATAACCTTGCGACTTATGATTGATTGGAATAATCATTTAGTAGTCTTGGTTATTTTGTTCTAATTGTAACAACAATTGTACATGTTAGGGCAATAGCCACAAAATGGTTATCTAGGATACTGAATTGGTTATTTAAACCAATTAATTTCCTAGTATTTATTTGACCATGTGACTGGTTATTCCGATCAATCGTTTATTTCTATGTACATTGTACAATTACGACGAGGATATACAGATATATCGAGGGAAATGGTAAATTGTCTTTCCACTTATATATATATATATATAGATATATTGTATCGAAATTTTGTCATATGTAAAGCGAGAGAGAAGGAGAGTATATATTTGGGACGAGGGTTGAGCGGTTACACAATACTCGTCTAAATGATTGTGAAAGCCGTCATTAATTGTGGCATGCACGCGGTATAACGACCATTTGCGGAAGTGTCATGGCAGCCACTGGTACGCAAAATTAATCCGTGTTCTTGGTTTGAGTGTGCGTTTGCATATTGCATGTAGATACGTTTACTGCAGGTATCGACGATGGATGTGAGCAAAGGTTAAGCCTGCTACGAAACATCCCGGACACATACGGTCAATATTGGTGAAGGAATGGAGAAAGCATCGATTGTTTGTATTACGTTTGCAGCCAGAGCAATCACATGAATACACACGAATAACTTATCAAAGTAGAGGAAGGCCGATAACGCGACACGACGAAACCCTTTTGTATATAAAAATCGATCGAAATTGGCAATGGGATTAATGTCCTTCTCCGTTTTCTGGAAATACTCGCTATATTACAATATCTGATAGCTTCCGATGAACATTTACAACGGATAAAGATTTGTGAAGAAATGGAACGATTATAAAAATCAATGAAAAGATAGAACGCGCGAATATAGTCCGATAGGAGGTGGCTGAATATTTTTCGCCCTTTCCAATGGCAATACATTTCGTCCTTAGTTAATGCGTATAAATCTCCCTCGCTTTATATATACATATAAATATACATCTAAATTCGGATATACTGGCGAAGGAGAGAGCATGAACATATGTAGAAGAAAAAAAAACTGAATAAAGAGCAGAGAAGAGATAAAAACGTGAGAGTACAATTGAATCCTTGGGTCCTCGGTCGCTGTGTGTTGAATTATATGCGTATGAGAGTGTTTGCTTTACTTGCACGTATGTGAATGTGGATCTTTGTATGTACAGATGACAAAAGAAAGAAAATAAAACAATGAATCCTGTATACCTGATCTCGTGAGCCGAGAGAGTGTTCCGGTGGCGAAGGAGAGGTTGCGAAATCGAATAACGAAAAAGAAAATAAATCTATGAGAATTAAACGAGAAATCATGAAGAGAAAAGGGACTATTCTTGTATGGATCTATATACATTACTACAATGTATGTATATATATACTTTTACAGTATGATATACAAGCATTTCTATGTACGAACCATTTTAGTGTATACCTCCCCATGTGCTATATCCATAGATGTGTATTACTGTACAGTATCTTTTTCTTATATATGTATTGCCATTTACTCAACGATTGTACGATCCTACTATAGACATTTCTGGACCCCCCCAGTACCCGCTGGATCCCAGTTTTCTATTCGAAGAGTACAATAGCATCCGCCACAAATTTGCGAGGGCCGCATGCGCGCCTCAGTCGACCGAACATAACGACATTTATATATCTATACCTCTATACTTGCTCCTCTATGGCAGGCTCCAAGCAACCCCCGGAATTCACCTGACGTGTCCGATAGCTAAACGGGTGTACTCAATATCGTCCTTTCCCCTTTCTTCAACCCTCTACCACCGATGCACAATTTCATTTCGAATATTCTCCACCTTCTCCTTCACGCGCTGAGGGTCTGACTACTCTCAGGCTCTTCTACTAGCGTTCCACCTTTCCTCCATCTTCATACAAACGTTCATACCTCAATATGTAAAATATTCCAGAGCCTGCCATTTACTCCAATATTGCTTTCTTATTGGAAAAGCTTCGAAGCGATGCCTTTTGCATTGATTTCCTTTTTGCAATCTTCAAATTTCATAATCTTACGAAACATTACATAACGATCAGTACTCTAATGAATTTTATGTTTGCCTCACGAATTATAAAAGTCGTATTTGTATATGATGTCCCTAAAGCGTTATATGCCTCGTATATGAGACTATGTTATGACACTCAACTAAACGTACCAATGAAATTGAATTTCCCGTTCAAATTTTCTGACATTTTCATTAGTTTTCAGCTCCATTGATAGCTCTATCTGCGAGATTTAGGAGAAATCAGAGGAAAAATGTTCGAACCATTTGGCCCATTGTTCGAAAACGTTCGAAATTCAATTCCAAGATAAGCGATCGCAGAAAATAAATTCAGACAATTTATCTGTACATCACTGATTGGAATAATACGTTCATATGACACAATAAATTCTTTATCAGCGCATTTAAGGAAAAAGGTGGTCAAAGTCCAAATATATTTTTGAAACTTTTTTTTTTTCCAAAACTTGCATATGATTATTTCAAAACGAATTAACACATTGACTGATATTTTTTATGTTAAATATCTACTATTTTGATCAATTAAGCATTTTCAGCGCAACGATAAAATCGCATTAATCATTACATGCGCTTTTATTTATACGTCACGCATAGCTCGCATCACGATCATCTATCGATTATAAACACTTCTCGCCATAAAAAAAAAACAAGCTCCGCACCTTTGTTAAGGAAATTAAACATTAAAAAAAAACTTCGACCTTTTCGATCACGGTTCGCGTAACGCTAATATGCTTTGGGACCGATTTTCTGGTAACGCACAGCAGTAGTGAAATTGCTACAATCAAACTCTAAGATACCATAAGATAAAACTTACGAAAAAAATGAAAAAAATGAAAGTTAAAACGTTGTCGGTTCAGCAACAGAAACACCCTTGAAACTATAATATGAAGAAAAAAAATCTATATATTTCTATGGAAATTTATTCTATTTTAGTTTATTTTAAATATAGTAAAAATCATGCACCCAAGATTATGTCCCATCTTTATTGCTGGTGTACAAGTGATTTTTCAATTTGAATTTCCTCCATGTACTTATATGCAGAATTCAAAACTTAATTTGACAAATATTTTACTCCAAAGTGACTAACTTTTCAGTACAACTGGGACTAAATTTTAGAGATTTTCTCTTACACATTACAACTTGATTGACGATAAACAATTATTGTTTGTTTGTAGATTTATGGGTCTTGCGTTCGAGTTAAATTACGTGCCTGAATAATGTACATTTCAATATTAAATATTAGTATCATACAGAGGATTAGTAGGCTGCATATAGTGCACAATGTAATTTACTCTTATGTGGCAATAACTCTGATTATATAGCTAGCCATTTGGTCATTTACGAGGGTGGGCGTGTGGATCGAGGTTAAAACTCGTTGACTCTCTCTGTCTCTCTCTCTCTTTTCTCTCTTTCTCTCTCGCTCCCTCCCTTTATGGATAAATGCGACGCATATTTTCACGCATCGCCCGCGTTTCTGAAAACGACCCCTTTTGTCGCGAGAACTCATGATTTCATCCACTCATTTTCGTTTGACCGTTCCAACCAGAGACACTTCCGTAATTGTAGTAGCAGATATATATACAAATACGTGGAATTCCATGTCGAATCGGTACGATGGAACGACCATTTAAATCACCGAAAAATGAATAAAATCCAATTCGAAAAAAACTACATCTCGTCGCGTGAGCAAAAGAAATGAAAATGTAAAATAGTGCATTTCCAAATAGATCGATCCTCATGTTGTTTTCTCTTAGAATGAAAAACAGAAAAATAATAATAAACTGTTTCAGTATACACTTCGATCTGAATCATGGGATAAGCTTTAGTTTTATTGCGCTAAACCGATTAGTGATCAAACATTGACATTCCGTACTGATGCTTCGCGTCAACGTTTGGTCACGGATCGGATTACTACAACGAGTTTGAAGCTTGCGTCCATAATTTACTTTCAAGTGGGTCAAAGCAGAGAGATTTACTTTATCGAGGAAGCTGCTGGACTCAAGGAAATCGAAAACCTGTTTGTTGACGGAATTGTGGGGTCTTGGTTACTCAAATGCTGCACTTCGTGTGGTGGTAACTGCATATGCAGATGCAGTCTACACACTTGCTTTCTAAGTCCAATATCTTAAATATAAATCTTTTGAAATGTTGCAATAATGTTCAAATGATAATCATTCTAATCGACGCTGAGATAATTCAAGCTTTTAACATTGTTTTTATTTCAATAGAGACGGCTGGATTGATAATGTATAATTGTAAATCAAGGGGACACTTATTGCATTTGTCTGGTAAGTACATTTGAAATTTTATATCAGAAGATCAACTTTTATAAGATATAACATTTTTTTTTAACTTGAAATACGAAATTCCTCTAACTCCATCTCTCTCTCTCTCTCTCTCTTTCGTTAACAAAATATCATTTGACGAAAATTTATTCAAATTGGATCAGGATGGGTATGCAACAGATTGTTCTATTGCAATGAAAATACATAATATGAATAATAATTTTATGAAGGATTATAGATTTTTGTAAATCTATTATGTCAGACTAATTGAGTTTTATTAGCATGAAATTCATATTAAATTAAATAGATTGAATTTATACTTGTTACGTTGACATCCGGAAATTGTTAAATGATAAAGCAGAAAATATAGCAAACTCTTTTTCATTCAATGTCGTGATTCTCGCAGATAATAAACGTTACATTGCCGTTTGTATATCTATCTATCATTTTTTGTAGATATCTGGATGAATCACTTACAAATTCGAGGCGGAACGAATAATGAATCGCGATTCACCGGGAGAATGATATACGTCGTATAGACTGTGGTACTTTTTATCACTGGATTTGATTGAAAAAAAAGTGAGATTCTGGTGTTTCAATAGTGACAAATCACACAAGATTCGTACTGTGTATCGTAGAGAGGAGGAGGACGAGAAGAGAGACAGAGATAGAAAAAGAGAAACGAGATTCACAGCAAACAGGAGGGTGGAAACTCAATCCAATCGGCAGAAGCAATAGCTGTCCTTTTTTCGTTTTGGATGCCAATATCACACGAAAAGCTGCTATGCGTTAGATGAATTGTACAAACTTGAATACGTTATTTGACAACCGACCACGCGAACGAATTAATTTTTGTGTGGAAGGCAATATTTCCTACTCGCCCATCGCAATGCCACTCTCGCCAAAAGCTTTTTCTCTCAATTTGATTCCGTTGCTCTAAAAATTCTACTGAAGGATTCAGAATAACGATGTTATCCTACATATTTTAAAGTGAACGAGGCTACGAGTAATTGCAATACGGAGTAACTGCAGCACTGACGTTAATGATGGCAACTACGCATTGACAGATTGCTGTTGCACCAAACGCGTATAGGTTCACAGACGTACATATTCTATGCACAGGAAAATGTATGTACTGAAAAAAATATGATTTTTAAATTACTTTCGAAATCACAGAAACGAAAAAATAGTTGATTTTTCATTTAAATTCACATTTTAACATTTGTGTTGTTCAAATTCAAGTCTGAAGAAGAATGAAATAAATTGACTTTTTGAGTGTCAGAAACGTTATCGATTCCTCAACTGACTAGTCAATATTTATGACGATTAAAATACTGATAACAAAATTTGAAGGATTGCGACAGAAAAGGAAATTTTTACGAGCCGCTGCCTCAGCTCCTACTCGGATAGCTCAATATTTCCCTTGTTCGTAAAAATTCTTAATATAAAAAAAAATCCAATTTCAATCTAAATTTCAGTATGCACGCGAAATTTTCTGCCGAACGTCAGATGCGTTTTATTGTGTAGCACGGTGAGAATTCCCGGAAGGATCTTATTTCTGGAGAAAATGTAAGAATAATATGAAGGATATACATCGCTTAAACTGAACAAAAATGTTGAATTTGAGGAAAAATGTTTTTTTTTTTTTTTTTAATAATGTGAAAAATGGTTAAAATTTTTGTGTTTTTAATCCTTCCCGAGTTTTCACAGTTTGAAGGCACAGGGATAGAAAAATATAAAATGTAGAGAATCGCTGGATTGAAGAAGCAGAAGTGTGGTTGAAATATATTTTTCCCACAAAATATAAACATGTATATTCATCGTTCCATTATTTTTTTAATACTTTTTTAATACCCATCTCTTGCTCTTATATTATTTCAAGCCAGTGTTTCGCTGTTGAAGCTTTTCGTTCAAAGTGTGCGCAAACAATGATTTTTCGAGGACGTACGAAAAAATCGTTAAAATAAGGTAATTTCGCAAAGTAATTAGCTCATTACTTTTCTCATTCCATTTTTTCAATTACCTCCCTTTATATAATGATTCAAATTATACGAACTACAGCGAGTAACGTTGAAATTACAAACAATCATAAAACTAAAAGTAATATTACGAGAATAGTTTTGAAAAAAATGAGTCCTTCATCTCTGGAAATAATTAAACTTTTTCACTCGAAAATGCTTTACATATCTGAAACCTTTTATTTCGTTCCTTTTCCTGTGAAGCTTAATTTTTTTTTTTTTTACTAATCTTTTGTAAAATTTCATTTGACCTCAGAGTTCATTTGATACTCTGAGATTTAGAATCGTCGAATCTACTTTGCGGATCAAAATACCTTGTTTCTTCATTGATTTTTCATCATTCGTAGAGTTCGGTAGATGATAGGAGCAAAACGATTTTTCTGAATAGACCAAAAAAATACGGTTTACGTAACTTCTACGAATGTCACTCAGTTTTATATGTCGACAATGTTATACGTCGTTGGAAAAACGAACGTTTTTAACTTACGAGCTCGATTCCATGCTTGCGCTCATTTGGCCTCTGGGGATTTTCTCGTATGCACATACACACAAGCGCGATCAATTTTGCGAGTACTCGAACGAAAATTTCATACTTTGTTAGCCCGGCTGGCCCGAGGCGCCCATTCATCTCCTCTCACTCGCCTTTATATATCTATATAGTCCATGAAGAAAAAAAAATGATGCTATATAAATTTAAATAATACCATGTTGGATGTAGAGAAATCTGTCGACGCACACAAAAATCAGCAAAAAAAAAAAATGTATATTCGCAAATATGAAATGTTAACGGTGACCCGTCGGTTTTATGCATTGAACGGCATAATACAACCATAGAGTTTTTTTTTTCTTTTTTCTAGTACGAGTATAGTTATGCAAACATGCAGTGACGTTTGGTATAAATTCTTCATTTGCAAGTGAAAACTCACCACATACAGGCCATAATCTTATTAGATCGACATGAGTTTTCTCAAAAGCTGCGTAACGCGACTATTTTTATTTACAAATAATTTCAATTTCATGTTCCATCATAATACTGTTCGATCATGGTTAAGGAGTAAATATGAATCGAATTCCATCCAATCATTCGTGTGTTGATTGATGCAAAAAGAAAAAGTCCAGAAAAACTAATATAAATATAGATTTATAATTCGTATAATGGATTCATCGGGTTTTACAATTTGTCATTGAGCAACGTTGTACTTGACACAATGAAAGATTTTATTTGGATAGAAAGCGCGAGAACGATTGACAGGAGAGGTAAATCAATATAAGAGGCGAGTATCGGAAAAAATATGGAAAATACTTTCCCCCGGTGACTTTTCGCACGTTTTTACTTTCGTCCGGGTCATATTTTATCCTCGTTTCGTTGGTATACTCACACATATTATAATGACTCTTTTCTCGTGTTGGTGCACCCTCACTTTTCTCCTATACAAACTGGCACAAATTTTTCCAAGCACGTAACGTCTATTTATACATTTATACATGTACAGCAGTACATATTACACAGACCTGAATATATACATATATCGCAGGTGTATTACTTGACAAATGTTTACACGTGAATTCCATACGGAGATGCTTCCGCGCCTCGCAAAACGACTGACGTGTATGTTACATGTTTGCAGTGAGCGCCCGTTTTGTACGAGAGTTGAATTCAACGTGGAATATTTGTGGAGAAATGCCCCAAAAGCATTAATACTTCCTCATATATATATATATATATATACGTACAAATACACACACGAGTACTGCTTGTTAAGTATAATTACGATAAACCCGAGATGAAAAATAATACTATGCGGTGAATTTTGCGACGAAAAGGCCTAGAATCACCAACATCAAATTTTCGTCCTTATATCTCGACAAAAATGATGTGCCATTGGTTAACACATAAATGTCTAATCAAATATTCATGAATGAATGATTTGAATCGTAACGGATTAGAATATCAGTCGATAGTTCGATTTGTCGATGATAAATCCTTTGATCGTGGATTATGAGAAATTCTTTGAAATGCTCACATTCGTTCTGCACTGAAAGATCTAAAGGATCTACTTTGAAAGACAGTCGTATTCATTGATGAAAAGCACCAGAATTTTTTGTGCTTCATTTTTCACATATTTCCACAACTTAAATAATCGATTTTTCGAAATGCATAAGAGCTTCTGCTACATGCAGCTTTTGATAGAAATATATATATATATATATATATATTTCGAAAACAATGAAATATATATGTTCGTAGTTTTTGACAAAACCCCGAAATTGTATTCTCAAAAGTTGTCATTTCAACATGTGCATTCACCACACAATCCTTTGAAATATGCATAAAAATAAATAAAAAATAAGAGAGATTTATGAATAAAAAATAGGCTGAGCTCTCTGGCTCGAAATGCTAATTCGCCACATCGAAAAAATATTCGAAATGACAATGCGAAAAGAACTGGAAAAAAAAAATAATAATAAAAAAATATCTTACAAATTCGTAATTTTCCCAATGGAAAATACATAAAAGCGTGTATATATGTGTGAAAAAGAGAAAGAGATTGCATGCATGTAAGTATTCATGCAAATTCGGTTAAAGCTGAACTGCCACTGATTTCATGTTGAAAAGTATAAAGAAAATCCCCTGAATAAAGCATATGGAAAAAAGAATGATTTTTTATGCACAAACAAGCTTTTTATTGATGTAAATTAAAAGAAATTTATTTTCCATTATTGAACGATTCAAATGACAGAAAAAAATCAGTGTAGAAGGAGCATAAAAATCAGGTTAAAGGAAAGGAGGGAGTAGAGAAAAGCAGCATCCTATCAAAGCCAGCATGAGATTACAAGTACAAAAACCTGGTAGAATAAGAATGATAATAATAACGACAATAATAATAATAACAACATGTGTACACCCGAAATCTTTTCTCGCGAGTGTATTACTCAAATATAAAATTTCCGTGAACTGAAAAATATTGCCCGCTTTTTCTCAACAGTTTCCACTCGAGTGAACACATGGCGTTTATCCCAGCACGAATAACCGAGCATCTTGACAACCGAAGTAGATAAAAAAAATATATAAAAATAGTTGAAAGTGTATGGCTTCGATTGAAAAGCAGTGGTGAACATTTTCCTCACAAATCTCACAACTCTATATTGCACTTATTTTTACTCAATCGTAACTTCAACCTCCACCCACGCACCTTTTTTCTTTTCCCATCACAACCTACTTAGCAACCCTATCATTGCGTTATTTTCCGCTACAGAACCCTCTCAGAAGACACTCCAGACACAAAAAAAAACAGTTTTTTTTTAATTTTTGATTCCTCTAGTAACACAACAACTGTGTTGAATTAAAATTAAACAGAAAATCTCATTCCTTCCATATCGTCGATTCTTGGATTCTTATAAGCCACGTTCGAACAAGGTTTGAAAATATATTGTAATTTTGAAAAATTTATAAAGCACGAAATATGTTGATCATCAGATATTTCCCCTTCTTTGTTTCCTTGTAAATTTCGTTTCAAGTGAAAATGGTCAATTGTTGGTTTTTTTTTTTTGAACGCGAGATGTGAATATGAGACGAAAAGGCTTTTACATAAAAATGTTTTTGATAATAAAAAACGTGAATCTCAGATTTTTCAACTTAGTGCATTTCCTTCATCGTTCGATTAATTATGTCATTCCATTCGCCTCCTTTCGCACTCTTTGTTTCGTTTTCATTTCTCATATTTTCTTCATCTCATGCTGTTCCCGCTGTATTCCCCTCATTTAATATTTAATATTAAGAACATTCAGCATTTTTCGAACAAAGGAACAGTTTTTATTTCATAACATCGTGGAAAATATGCAGCTGCTCGATTTTTCATTAAATGAAACTACTAAACATATAAATAATATCATAAAGTCATAGAGTACTCAAAACATGTTTATAAGACAGACATTGAATGAAGTGTGTGGTGAAATTTGTGACCGATATATGAACAAACGACACTATCGATCAAAAGTTTTGATTCGAGTGTATGAAAATGTATAATTGAATTAGAAAAATTCAGGTTGACGAGAAAAATTTCAAACCTTCGAGATTAGGGGAAATAAGCTTCGGAGGAGCCTTTAGATCGATTAGCTGATGCGCGAAGAGTCCCAGCTGTGTGCTCAGTCATATTATGGACCGTTCCTTATGGGGGGGTGTATATATACGTATACCTATGATTCGAGACGAAGTCAGTCGTAAGCACAATCGATCTTCTCATCGTCTTGTATCCTTCCATCAATTTCCGTCACTGAGCAGCCGTGCATCTCTGGCTTCACTTGACATTTCGAAGGCAATCACTGAAAATTGATGGATGAAACGAGTGAGGTTCACCAAAAATATTCCGCAGTGACATGACCGTACACGGTTCTTTATTATATTTTTTATAATCATTTTTGTCGAATAGGGCAATGAATTGTAGTACATTCTGTTATTTTCGTGCTCTAATTTTTCAGGTTACCCCTTAAAAAATCCATGTACGTTAGTCCTAAAAAAAACTTATCCGCTATCAACGAGTTGTTCGAAGAGTGAAGATTTTAAAACGTTCTTACCACGAAGAAATAATTCGTAGCAGAAAAAAATCTAGTAGTTGGAAACACTTGCTGGAAACCAAAATGAAACTACAAATTCTCACCGTAAAAGATCTAGGAGTTGGAGAAAATCGACCAAGTTAACATGACAGCGAAGTATGCTGGAGAACACACATTTTTAATTGAGCGTAAGGGGAAGAAAAGGTAAAAAGTAGAAAAAAAAAAAGTGAAAGACCGAGAATTCAAGAGTCTGCAGTGGTTATGCATCCTCCAGTGCATGTTCTCAATTTCGCTCTCGACTCTCGTGAGAGAAAACTGCACATTATCGTTGGCACACGTGAAACCGACCAGTTTATCGCGTTTTTTTCCTCCTGCGCAACTTGGCAAGAGAATTTTATTTCATTTTTTTCTTCTCCTCTCTGTATTTCACCATAAAAATACTCTCTCACGTACTTGCTCTATCCTCTTGCGTGATATATGTATTTCTATCTGGGCACTACTGTTTTGTATAGACGGTTGGAAAAGGTGTGCAACCAGATGATAAAAAAAAATATACCTTATATATATACGGATATCCTCTTCCTCGGGTCACGTTCGAAATCGCGTTACGGCTTACGCGTATTTTCATGCAATATATATGCGTGCTTGTCGGTTGCACACGTAAAGACATACTCGTACATATCGGTAGATACATATATTGTCGTCTGCGGTTGTACGTGTAAACGTACTCCGTTAACAGAGCATGCGAGCTTTTTATAAGCACGTGTATGTATTCACCCTCGTTGCAAATACACGCGTTTACCTACTTGCCGTACAAAAAGTTATATATATTGGAGTACGCCCTTATGTAACTATGCCTCTAGGCCTTATCCGATAACTGGTCGTGGCAAAAACATCTCGCGGGTGTAGTCTCGCCCGAAGATGCGATAGCTTCCTGTATAATATACTTTATCCTTCGCGCATATTTGCCTATAACAAATATTATTCGTGTATATATGATATATGGCGTTAGAATGGAATGAAAATTACTGCAACTTTCAAGTTAAATACAAAGAATTCGAAATTAAATGTAAATATAAATATAAAAAGGCTAAAATATAAAGATTATGAATTGATTTATATTTCTAAACATTTTCATCTCTTCATGAGTTCATTATGAGGATATTATAAGTGAAAGAGCACTTGGTTCGTACATGTGATTGGTAAACATTTTCAAACATCTGCGACTGAGTGAAGAACTTTATTGTTGTTTTATTTTTATTTTTTATTTTTATTGTTCCTGCGTACACCCTTGAGGGTTTTTACGAGCAGATCCCATCGATTTAATCCCACTTTTTTCACTACTTCACTCTTTTCCTGAGAGACTCCCCAGAGTGGTTCCCAATGGCACTCTTTCGTAATGCACTGCTGTATGACGTTTGCACGAGGACCAAGGAAAACTGTAGAAAAGCTGGCCCATACAGATCGCTAGATTTCTACTGACTTTTAGTTTCGTAGTCATTTAACCAAGGCTCGACCTTGTGGGGGCTGTTTAATTTTGGTGACACCGACAGCGTAGTCATCGCTGTCAGTCGGCGGAGAAATTATTATTTCGTAGTATGTTGATATATGTAACACGTTGATGAAAACTACAGCAATTTTGCTTTTTTTCTTTCTCCCAAAGTTATAATTTTCAAGAAATTAGAGTTTGAAAAAAGGTCCGGCTGACCCATGTACTTTATTTCGATAATGACCACTGGAAAACAATTTTTTTCGTCCAAATGAATTCTCAAATATGTTTAAACGTAGAAATTACAGTCAGCAGAATCAAGTCGTTAATGAGATTGTATCGAATAAAAAAAATATATTCAAACTTATCGTTGCGAAGAAATAGTTGACTCGTCATAGAATGTTCTATATAACTGTATATTGAAAACTCTATCAAGTATAGTTTACTATAAAGGTACAATAAAATACGGTTCTTATTTGATGCAACGGATCCCGAATAAAGGTAACGCTTTCGAAGCAATCACAGAAAAGTGAAATTGGATAGCTTATAGGGCAATGCTTCCGATTTGCTGAAAGCGAAATAAAAGATAGGGGTAGAAATAAAGGAGAAAAGAAAAATAAAGAGAAAAATAAGTTCGATGTATCGAACTTTAGAATGGAGAACGTGCTCGGGAGGCGAATGAATTCATCTTAACAAGACATTGACCATTCTTCTACCTTCAGATTAGCTCCGATTTTCAAAGACTTGTATTCTTAATATATAGCTACACACTGTGGACAAAGCTTTATAGTTGACGTTTCGTTACTGAGCTTAAAGTTCGTTTCTTCCGAACCAAGATAGTCTGCTTCAAAAGATAAATCCCAAGTTTTGTCACGTCTCTTTCGGATCGATATATCTGCCAATTGTTTTCAAAGGATTGCTCAACAATTGCAATGCTTCTTTGCTGTATCAACGAATTGACCTCCGCTGATTTGGTCTCTCGTAGCATGTTTTTTACGTTCATTCCACCCAACAATAATAAACAATCATAATAACTTTTCCCATCAACATCGACATTTCCTTCTGCAGGGCAGGATCAGCTGGGTCGTCAAGATCTTTTTGCTTTTGTTTCAAATCTTTTGTTGTTGTTTCTTTGTTTTCAGACAAGTAACCCCAATATTCGTGGCAGATCACTGAATTCGAATATTTATGAGCCAAGTTCTGAGGTTTTACTAAGTGTTTGAGTTGGGATTTGTTCCAAGAGGTATTTTTCGTGCGGTTAAACTTGGAGTGGGCTTTTTTAAAGCAGAACATATTATAAGGATGAACTGGTATTATTTTTGTGAGCTCACGTTGATTGAAGCAGTTGTTGCGAATAATGTGACATCAATATTGTATCGATTCTTAAATTCCTTCACACATTAATTATTTCCGATAAAAATGTGAGTCTTGCATTTTAAATGAACATTGAAGGTACTATATACAAGAATTTGTGACCGAGAAAAAAATGAATCAATTATAGTCATTGGGTGTGCTTGTGGTTTTCTCAGGATGACGATTTATTTCAGGAAATAACAGCAACGATGTTGTCTTAAAGTTGTGAGACTAAAAGCTCTTTGCCCAGGCGAAAAAGCGGAAGCGTAATGAGATTACAAAGAAATATGAGCACGTCGTAGTGCTGTACGAACATGCTAATAATACGAGACCCGGGCTGCTACGATGTTTCCTGGTGTTGTTTACCCGAAAGCAGCAACAGGTTCAAGAGAAAAGACAGGGACGGTCTAGAAAGCTGGCGAACATCCCGAATACGGCAAAGAATAATGTTGAGGTTGGCACGCTGATGGTATACTTGAATTCTTCAAAAATAAATAATAAAAGGAAAAGGTTCTAGACCGTAGTTGTAGCTGAGATAGAAGGTAGAACAAGGACGAATGAAACAGAGCGTTTTCGCTCGAGGTATTTTCTAATGAGACTGAGGATTTTTTGTTTCTCAGCTAGCAAAATATTTTCTTCTCTGGTTTTTCTGTTATTCGCTCAATGTTATTTTCTTATATCCGTAAGAAATCCTTTCTATTTCTGTACTTCTAAGCTCCTTTTTTCTTTAGTCGTTCTCGATATTTTTTTTTCTCGTCAAAAATGAGCGTGTATACCAACGTAAAGGGCCCAGACGTAGAAGCCTGAACCCAACTTAATCTAGAGATATACAACGAGATTGAACGACTGTGGTAAACTGAAATGCGAGCTAGTCATAACACAGAAGCTGGAGCTTTTCACACAGGTTACCAAGAGCATGTACCTTCTTCTACTGTTTCACACGGTTCGATGCTCTTTCAACGACCCCCTCTTATTTATCCTATGCGGCAGGCTGATGAAAGTACGATGTTTTTTTTCCCTTTTTACCAACAAAGCCTCGGTCGTTTGTGCTCACCATCGCCCAGCATTATATTTTCTCCCTTCATATTTTCCTCTCAATATTCCACAGCGGCTTTGCATTTTTAACCGCATCAACGTCTACTCATCCAAGACAACGTTCTATAGAGCACCTAAGTCACCATCTATTCCGTCTCAAAAGATACCGGGTGAGGGCTTATTATATCGGACTTTCTGAAATCGCAACTCAACACCAAGTGTCTTTCAGAAGATCTCCCCCTTATCTCCTTGACAGATTAAAAACTCGTGACTTTCTGTGCATAGAACTTTCAGCGACTACGAATAAGCCTGAGATGCTGCTCTTTTCTCGATACTACACAGTTACGAAAATTCGTTGACACGTCCACAGAAAAATCTCTGAACAATAAGGGGCTGCTTAGTTTTTCAGCTCCACCCTCCAACTTCCATGCATTATAGAGAACGCTCTTAGCAGGGGTGACTTATCAAGGTTGGAAACTAGGACCAGATTGATCGGTCCTTCCTGAAAAGTACAGATTTCCTATTCTCACTTTTTCCTCTTCGCATCCCTCAAACATGTCGTAATACCAGCTGTAAAACATCTGTCAAAAATCTCTGTTAATGGCATTATCAATGGTTTCCTTTCGCTCCATTTTTAATTAATTAGTAAGTGAAGAATTGTTATAATCATTTAATTTAAAAGTCGACATTCTTTGGGATGTGGCATATGCGAATGGAAAATGATACGCATATATTTTAGTGGCCTATAAAGGAACTAAATGTGAGTAGGTTTCCAGATATTTCAAATGACAAATGAATGCCTTGAGCGACAAGCAAACTTCAGCTGATTTGGTACCTTGAGAAGAGTAAAACTTAGTACGGAAGAAGTTTTTTAGGTCACTCTCGATGATTACACAGTGTCAGATCTCGGCCACTCTAAATGCGTATTTTAGATCTGTATTAGATTAACTCGCATTAAAGAATTATTTTCATTTGAGTATATAGAAAAATAAATATTTGTAGGAAGAACACAAAGATTTTTCAAATTGTTTATATATTTGTGCGACTTTACTTCAACGAATAATACCAACTCACAAAAGTTGGTTTTCCAATTTTGAAATCAAACCAGCGGAAAAATAAACAAAGTAGCTTTTACCACGTGAAACATTCGGTTGTTCGTAATGGTACCGCCGGTGGCTTTTAATGGTTCGATTCAACGGAGTGAGTATAAAGTAAGTTCAGAGGGTGAGAGAATGAGAAGTGTCGTGTTCGTTAACGATGTATATGTATATACGAATGGGTACACAACATGTTTCCTGTATATATGTGCTGAAAAGAGTGGTCGTCCGAGCGTAGTGACTCGACATTGCGGGTTTATGTACTTACTATAGCGTGGAAGGGTTTCCTCGGGCTCTTTTCTTTGATGACGCCGCGCGCGAGGCCACGGTGTCTATGTCATACCACAGAGCTTTCTAAGCACAAATACTGCATCATCATCCGCCGTGTTGACGAGGGATACACCAGCCAAATAAGGTGGACGAAAGCCTCTACAAACATCGCCCTCCCTTCAACCCACTTGTATGAAAAACGCTTCGCCTTTGCTCGGTTAAACATGGTCATGTGCCACGACTAGGTCGATAATTATATGGTGACCAGAGCTCAACTCCCGTCTCGGTATATATAGCACATAAGCTTTTAAAGCGCGCCAACATATATGTACAAGGAAAGAAAACATCGTCACCAACAAATTCAACTGTACAGGAAATATTCTGCTTTCGGCTTGTCATCCAATATTAACAGTTCAAAATTCTTTCGATCAACTTTTTATTGATAATATCGTAATTGATATCATTATAAGTTGGAAAAAAATAAAATGTTTAATAAAAAGACAAAGTCAGTGAAGTAATTCCAACATTTTTGACGTCGCAGAATTAAATGCATTCTTGTTATTAAGTTTCTTAAATCTATCTTTTATTTTTGTTGCTCTTGGAGCAAAGTACAAATATTCGTAATCGAAAAAACACTAAAAAACCAGTCAAGGGAAAGTAATCAAGTAAAGTACTCAAATCCAATCGAGTTTCCAATTACTTAGATACGATTGATTGTTTTTCAATTTACTCATATACTTTTTTACACGTGGGTTACAAGAAGTTGCTCGATAGATGGAAATGAATGAGAAACCAAAAAAGAAAAGCATAGTGATGTAAAAGTTAACGTCGTGACTGTAATCAAACAATTCGATTTTCAGAATCAAAAGAAAATTTACACGTCGTAATGAACAGCGCAGTGTCCAAATAGACGAGCGACTGAGGTAATCGTTCGATAAGGAAAATATATGACAAGCCAGTGCAAATAGTCTAAAGTGATTATGAAAATCGTGTTGTAGACAAATTGGCTGATTGAACAGAACTTTGACTAGGACTACATCAGAAAACGCCGTAGATCATGATTGAAAGTCTGTGCGACGTTCAACTAACGCCCAAATCTCGTGGAGAATGATTGCGAACCCCTCAAATCGGACCCCTTAATAGGATCGCGTAAAATTATGAGATCGTGCTTTTTTTTCGCTTTTCATTCGAGCTGTATGTCAGAACATGACTTCCATACATAATGTATGTTCTGGACTATCGACCTGTGCTTAGACACACATACGGACAACTACATTACGCAGTACAGGCTAGAAGTCCTTTGGTAGATGGATTGATTGGGTCATCCCCGCGGCAACCGATGGACAAACACAAATATATCGAGGACGTACGAGACAGGACAGCAAAGTTCCAATCGTTGTCTCCTTAGTCCTCACGAAGAATTCACACCGTGCGCGTTCGATTCATCATTCGGAAACGTCAAATGCCATTAACTTCTGCTTGTATCATAATTCGTAAAGCAACTACGTCCCGATACTATTATACGACTGATCTATTCTTCGGATTTCACAACAAAAAAACAACTGACTGGACCTATTGTTAGAACACAAATTTGTCGGGTGTTATTTATTATTGTAACCTTTCGAACCACTCAGAATTCAACCAACGAAACTATTATTTGTATTCAAGGCTGTTGTACGTAATAGACGTCTGAGATGGAACATTTACGGGAATAAAAGATCTTCTTTAGATCATCATAAATGTTTATAAATTTTCATATATTTTGAAGAAAGATCGTTCACCAAAATCTTATCATGCCTGCTCAAGGCTTGCACGTATCGAACGCAGTGATCCTTCTCGTTAGCATCGTTCTTGGTTCCTTCATTCGTGGACCATTTTATGTGATCGGACAACAAAATGAGGAGAAAACTACAGGCGAAACATCCTCTTCTGACAATTCGAGGCCCGTTAATTTGTGTAAGTTGCCATTTGTAATATCTACGTGATAAACATTTATTCGTAAGGAAAAAATTTCCATTTTTTGAAATACCGTTTTTTATTTGAGCGTGTAGATCATTTGCAATCGTTCGCTCTGCGATGTAGATCAATTACGGAAATATTAGGGTATTTTCAGTATACTAATGAGAATATTCCAAAACGCACATGCATTATTCGTGACGAGACTTTCTAGAGTTTCCTCTGAATTTCCGGATAATGACAAAGACCCACTCTCAAAACTCTCTATGCAGCGTAACATTGTGCTATTTCTTCGCTCCGAAGCATATAAAGTTATCTATATACCCGCATCATCTCACTCTCAACATGCACCTTCAT
This sequence comes from Campoletis raptor, assembly GCA_948107755.1. Taxonomy (NCBI): domain Eukaryota; kingdom Metazoa; phylum Arthropoda; class Insecta; order Hymenoptera; family Ichneumonidae; genus Campoletis; species Campoletis raptor. Next base: position 18,367,305 of record OX403623.1, read on the forward strand.
CTTCGCTCCCTTTATTGATATTCCACGAGATGTTAAATATAATACAGCTCGTGTCATAGAGACGACATGAGATGATACGGGTACACGCTTAAGCTTGGAATATCAATTCGCCCTTCCTCTATATCCACGTTAACCAAAAAATTGACAAAATATTCTATCTTTGCCTTTTCCCAGTTAGCATTGAACTTGGCATTAAATCGAAAAATCCATCGAATAATCGATCATTGAATAACGGAAAAAAATATTATTTCGATTGCAAAATCGGACTAATTTATCAGCGGAAGTTAAATATACTGTTACGGATTAGATTTTCAGATAAATTCTACGAAGTTGAATCAGTGTTGCTGTTGAGCTAATAAAATATGCGAATCTATTGAATTTCTTTACGTATCGTATGAGCAGATGAGAGCACAGTTTTATTGCCAAAAGTTTCCTTTCAAAAGACTTGCAAAATTGTTTTTTTTTCTCACGAGATTAGTATATCGATCGTAGAATTAAAAAAAAAAAGTCTTCAGATCCTTTTACACTGTTTAGAAACTGCATGACCTTTTGTTTAAAAAATGTTGCGTTACCTTGCTGTATTGTTGATATTCGAATTAATGGGCAAAGGTCACGTGGGTATTTGGTTTCATAACAACACCGAATATTCTCCGTCGATGGTGCGGTTGCATCAATTTCCTTCGAAGTGTTCGAGGATTTTGCCACGCTTGCATGTGCATTATAAACCGGAAGTACACAAGGGGGAGATAGAAAGCCATAGCGGGCGCCATCAGTATCTCTCTAGCGTATATGTGAAAGTACCTATATTTGCATATACATAGTACAGTATACATGCTTCACGCATCAGGGGAAATAACTTTTGCCAAACTCTTGACGAAAATTGTCTCAATCTACGAATAAATATATTTACATGCATGCTCAGACATGCGCCATCTAAGCACGATGCTCGTACGGTTGTAGACATAGGAACGGGAGTAATTGTGAAACTGACAAAACGACGACTACGAGACGGGGAATGCAATCTTCCGAGTGAATCGTCCTTTTCCCAGTGAGATAACGGAATAAGTATGCTGCCTCTATTTTCAAACGAGAAAATACGAGAAGAATATTTTCATGTACGATACGTATTATATGCAAACGAGATAGAAAAATAGGCCCCTTGTGGATCAAATGTCGAGATATGGCAAAAAATATCATATCGTAAGAATCATTGTAACACGACCATTTAGAGTAACGTCTGTATTATTGGAGACCCCAATACTGCAAGTTTACAAATTGTAAAAGACTTAAGTGAATCCACTGTTAGTTCTGCATAATTAATAAAATATTCAATTGTTCTCAACTATGGTCTCACGTTTTTAATCAATGATTTGTTTTCTAATCGAACGATCGAACAGTTATCATCAACGGCGAAGACAACGACATAGCGAACAAGAGCATATCAAATTCACTGAAATCAATAAGAGAAGAATATCCAGAATGGTTGGGAAAAGTGGTGACTGTGACAATAAATGGTACGGACCCCAAAGACGATCTTGAGCGTATATGTACCGCGTGGGATGCAGCATTGCAGGAAAAAGCAACGGAAGTACCAGATGTCGTGCTGGATACAACGAGATCTGGTCTTGGTGCTGAAACCGTAAATTCCTTTACCTCTGCTCTTGGGATACCAACCTTGTCTGGTCAATTTGGGCAAATAGGTGATTTACGACATTGGCGTGACCTTACCGAAGACCAACTAATGTATCTCGTCCAAATAATGCCACCGGCTGATCTGATACCCGAGGCTATAAGACAAATGGCTCTTCATTTGAATATAAGCAATCTTGCTGTTATATTTGATAACAGTTTTGTTATGGATCACAAATACAAAAGTTTACTTCTCAATGTACCAACACGACATGTTATCGTGCATGCTAAAGATTCCGATGAAGAAACCCGTGAACAATTATCAAAATTGCGTAAACTCGACATTGTTAATTTTTTCGTTCTTGCCAATGAGCAAGTTCTCACGACAACCCTAGATGCCGCCCAAGCGCTTAATTTTACTGGTCGTAAATACGGCTGGTACGCTCTCAGTCAAGACGATTTTGCACCGCACTGTGACTGCACCGCTCTCTCATTGATCTTCTTCAAACCGGAAATAGAAACCACGAGCCAACAACGACTTAGCGAACTCGTTAATCGAGGCTTGCTACCGAAACCTGTTCTTTCATCCGCTTTCTATTACGATTTAACTCGCATTACCATAGCTGCCATGAAATCTTCCATCAATGAAAAGCTATGGCCTTTAGAACCGAAACAAATGGCATGCGACTCGTACAACGGTAAAAATACACCTACGAGAAATTTTGACTTTATTGGTAAACTGAAAAGTGTTACTAATAATATGGAAGTAATACCAACTTTTGCCGACATCGCTTGGGGACGACGCAATGGTGAACATCGGGCGAGTTTCAATATGAGCGTCTCCTTGAGCGTAATATCAAATGGTAATGCAATCTCCACGGATCTACTGGGCACTTGGCCAGCCAACATCAACTCGCCGTGGAAGGTAAGTTTTCGGTTTATTTGCGATAAGGGAAAAAATGTGTCATGGGAGAGGAAACTTGCGAGTAGTTGTTCACGTATTTTTAAACACACTCACACATCGACTCAAATTCACAAACTTTCAAGTTGTCGATAAATATTACACGAAAATATTAATCTTTGCCTTCCTTCTCAATTGTGCATAATTGTAGGCGTGTTTTTTGTGTTGTTTTTTTTTTTTTTAATTCATTTTTTCTCATATTTCCCTGTACTAATATTTTCACCCATACGATGAGGGTCTTTCGTCATCAATGAAAACGAGTAACATGTTGAAAATAAATCAGTATCGGGAGTTAACACACCGTTGCAATAAACCTCCAGTAGGTCTTGAAATCACGAACGAGGTGAGACCGCGTGTTAAGGAAATTTGCTCGTTAGGGTTTACAGAGAAAACATGAGGATATCTCGTCGGAGCAGATAAGTAAAATATTATCATCCAAAATTAGTCATAGGAGTCCGCAGATTTTAACTATTTCACCAGCCAGAAATATCTGAGCAAACTTGAAGTTCGTTTTCGAGGAAACTATGAAAGAATAATTGGCAAATATAACAATGAATAGATCAGCACCCTCCTGTAAGTTATCAAAAAGTTTCTTTCGCGTTCTTTAATGAGTTAATAAAGATTCCTACAGGCCCATATTTCTGGTTTCGCTTATGTGAGGAGCTAAAGCAATTTGCGCTACTATTATTAGTTCTGATTAGGCTCAAACAATTTAAACTTAATCGCCTCGATCCATAAAGATATCTATATGATTTCCCAACTACGACGCCTTGACAGAGAATATTTACCGACCGTAACTTGATGGTGACAGGAGAAGATTATCAACCGTAAATGGTAACACCGCGACCGCAGTAACCATCGACATCATAACGCACTGAATTATCGGTCGCGAACTACTCTACTATTTTATTCGCGCGCACTCAAAAATTTAAGCAAACAAGGTCGTTCATAGCCGAAAAGACATCGAGCAATCAATGACGAACCGTATTCTTGTATCTCTCAACAAGAATCGTCTCTTGTAACGAGACAATAGGCTGGACTACTCGAATAGCCAATTGTATGAAGCACAGTAATGTACCTGATTGTAAGTTGTCAGAATGTTTCAGAGAATTTAATTTCTTCCTGCAAAATACTGATATTTTCCAAAGAAACTTTCTCAATGTTTAGCATTTTTTTTATTTTAAATTCTAGTATATCTTTTAGTTCAAATCGAGAACTTTTATTAATAATTTAGTAAAAAACTTCGATATATTCGAACAGCGACAACAGCTACGACATCACAATTGGTCTCTTTAAACTCGCGATTGGGGATTCGTTTGAAGAAATTTTTCTACTTAAGTTTATCAATTTGAACGAAATTTAAAAAAAATATGGAGTTTCCGGAACGTCCAGACAAAGGACTCCAAACAGTTTAATTATATGCATAGATTTGTTTTAATTTTGATTACTTATACATTTTAATCTCGTACGCAAAATTCATGACACGATGAAAAATCTAGAAAACAGTCATCCGTCTTTGTGTTTTATTAATTTTATTTATTTCTCAAATCTGCATGTTCCTTAGAATCAATTACTATAGAAATTTGCATGGAAAGCTTTAGTTGAAATAAAAATGTTAAAATACACCCACACGGACTGAAACGCTTTGTGGATTCTCTGGGAATACGTTTTGGAAATACTGTTATTTTAATGGAATTCTCAGTCCTTCGGGTTTCAATGGTTAAAACGAACCATGTTGAGTTGGGTGGTACTATGGTTAGGGGAGTACGATGTCAATATCGTCAGATACACGGAATAACTCATGAGCTACACGCTACCAACACTGTGGTAACAAACTTCGACTAAGTTCAACCGCAGATGTTCTATATGGGGCTTAGATTTGCCATATTGTAGTACTTGAAACTACCTCACGGCTACGGTGGTTTCTTGGCAAAGTGTATTATCTTGTTGAAATGTTATCGATTCCAGATTATAGTCCGTGCAAAATCTAATGGACTGTTTTAGGTCGGAATCCGTGGATCGGACGATAGCAAAACCATCAGAATAAGTTGCTATAAAAAATCGATTGTATCGCTTTTTCTGTTTAAAGTTGAATATGCACCGGGTGCTCATATGATTTGCATTCAAATCTTTTTTTAAATGACACTTTGTTTCGTCTGTTTTCACCTTTGGATTTTATACGAATTTTCATAGAAATGTTGAGGACTCTTTGACCATTTTTCTATCGTACGAATGTATCTTTTATTTAATACATAGCGAACAATACACCAAGATTTTGTATAGTTTCAATTCTAGTTGTGAACAATAAGCTCTGCGTCTATGAAAGATTCATTGATATCCCCGGGATCAACGTTTCCAAGCACAGTTATCAGAGCTTTTTTTAGCTTAAAGGTCACCACTCTGTCGAAGCAAAGCACCGGTTGCATATCTTGAAAGTTTGAATTAAAAACTAATTAAATGATTAATTTATTAATTGATTTTGAAGACGATCGCCAAAATACTCGTCAACGGAGGTCTTCTGTTTTAATAATTATACATTCATACAGCTCACGTGAACGGCAGCAGGGGAGGGGGAGTCTGGAACACATTAGATACATAATAAATCAATTTTTTTTTTTTTTTTTTCAAACTGTTGTTCTTTATAAAACACTTTGATATTCGTTAAAATTTAGTAGGAACCATTCAAAATCAGCGAAGTCATAATCCATCAAGCACAGTGCTCATCGTCATTTGAAAAACGTGAGTATTTTTTCATAGCAGAAAAAAAATGCCGGCAAATAAAAAAAACTCAACATTTTCGTTGTTTACTTTGCTTTTATTAAACTAGAAATTGTTGCGATCGTGGCTGAATTTTATTGAAAATATACAAAGCTTTTCAATCCACCATAATGCTAACCCGAAACCCAATTTTTCGATGTTTATCTCCCTCGTATCAGGAAATCACGTCAACAGATTCGTGCATGTCTCGCTAAATCATATTTCTTTCGTTGCAACATTTGTCAATTCTGCATAATGTACATTGCTACCTTCAGAACAAATGCACAAAATTGAAAACGATAACGCAATTGATTAAACGCTATATTTCTGTATGTTCATGAAGGTACCGAACGAACCGGTAATGAGAAACCATACAGCAGTGATAAGTTATCGAATCGTGACAGTGGAAAAACCACCATTTATTAAATACGATCCGGAGAAAGATGAATGGACCGGTTATTGCATTGATTTGATCAACGAAATAAGCAGCATATTAAATTTCACTTATGAAATTCGGCTTTCACCGGATGGAAAATTTGGCTCGATGGACGAAGAGGGAAATTGGAACGGCATGATAAGAGAGTTGAAAGACAAGCGTGCTGACATCGCACTTGGTGCTCTCTCGGTAATGGCCGAGAGAGAAAACGTGGTGGATTTCACTGTACCTTATTACGATCTCGTTGGTATTTCGATTCTCATGCAAAGAGTTTCAACCCCAACGTCACTTTTCAAATTTCTCACCGTACTCGAGAACGACGTGTGGCTGTGTATACTCGGTTCTTATTTCTTTACGAGTCTTCTTATGTGGGTGTTTGATCGTTGGTCACCGTACAGTTATCAGAATAATCGTGAAAAATATCGAGATGACGATGACAAGCGTGAATTTACTCTTAAAGAGTGCTTATGGTTTTGTATGACTTCGTTAACACCACAAGGGGGTGGTGAAGCACCAAAAAATCTTTCTGGACGTCTCGTTGCTGCGACATGGTGGCTTTTTGGATTTATTATAATAGCCTCATACACAGCGAATCTTGCTGCTTTTCTCACCGTTTCGCGTCTCGATACACCGGTTGAATCGCTTGATGACCTCAGCAAACAATACAAAATTCAATATGCACCGATTTATCAGTCCGAAGCTTACACTTATTTCGAAAGGATGGCAAACATCGAGACACGTTTTTACGAGTAAGTTATTGTAACACGTACTAAATTGTATTATTAAAATGTAGGCATGCCCGAGGGTCCAGTGTATGATAAAATCTTGAAAAAGTAAAGTACAGCCAAAAATTTGAAGCTAATTCATTTGACCAATAAATTGACATGATAATTGGAAACTGCGGAACAACCGATACATCAGGAAAATACTGATGCTCCCCATCAACCGGAGCCACATTTTTTTTTCTTAACACTCCTATTCGTTGCGACACCGTGTTTCGTTTAATTTCAAGTAAAACTCTTCTTTTACAGAATTTGGAAAGACATGAGCCTGAATGACAGCCTCTCAGATGTTGAACGAGCTAAACTCGCCGTATGGGATTATCCGGTTAGCGATAAATACACTAAAATGTTCCAAGCCATGAAAGAGACCAAATTCCCCACTGACTTAAAAGACGCTTTGAGCCGTGTTCGACGTACATCTTCATCCACTGAGTTTGCCTTCATCGGCGACGCGACTGACATTAAATATTTAACGTTGACTGAATGTGATTACATCATGGTCGGAGAAGAATTCTCGAGGAAACCTTACGCCATCGCGGTTCAGCAGGGCTCACCCTTGAAGGATCAATTGAACAACGCGTGAGTAAGAATTACGCGAATACAATTGTTACACGCACAAATCTATTATTCACAATAAAAGAAAGAATAAAAATACAACGACGTATCGATGTTTTCGTCTTTTTTTCTTCAGAATTCTCCAATTGTTGAATCAACGGAAACTAGAAAAGATGAAGAACAAATGGTGGAGTCAAATGATCGTGAAGAAGGATTGCAAGAAAAGCGACGATCAAAGTGACGGTATTAGCATCGATAACATCGGGGGTGTGTTCATCGTAATATTCGTTGGTATTGGACTGGCGTGTTCAACCCTGGCATTTGAATACTGGTGGTATCGTTATCGGCCAAAACACAACCAAGCTCAACGTGACTTGCAACAAAAAGACCAATCGAATAATGTGAAAACGGTGCGTTTTACTTTAAAACCGGCGAAAACTCCAGCTTTCGAAACATCTATGCCATTTGGGAGGAGGTTCTAGTCATCGATAAAAATAAAAACGAACGACAACCACAGAAGATGTTACAGATTCGATTCCAGTTTACACAAACCGCTCCGATGAATACACAGCGTGGAATTCGTTTGAGATCTGTAAATATGTATCCTTAATACCAGCATTTGTTTACATCGAACGCACAATTCTTTTGTGACATCACATCGATCGAAAGATCAAAAATCAATTTGTCATAATTTGTTTCTAAAACGAGCATTTTTATTAGAGTCGAAGGTAATACGATCCCTTAAGATTTGCAATTGATGTACGAAATAGTTATTTTTTTATTTGAACTTTATAAAGAAATAATATAACAACCAACAGAAATCGTACCCTATATATAATTTCAGCATTAAACTCTTTCTTCCCCAACGACATTCATCCTCCGATTGACTTTCGTCACAAAAGTGCGAATAATTTCGAAATTTTCTGACACGTCTCGAAGTGAAATTACAAAAAAAAAAGAAACAAACATCGAAAGTATTTTCACTTTACTTTAAACATAGTAGAAAGAGGTTTTTTCTTTTTATAATCCAAGTTCTCAGAATTACGAGAAAATCGATTCTTCAATGAGAAAAAAGAATTTTTCGGCATTTTTTTTTTAGTTGGAAGATCACTTGGGAGGCTAAGTCGCCTCCGTCTCGTTTTCAGCGTACGATTTTTTACCAATTTTTCAAATACTGTTTTCGTGTGTGAAATTGTACTGTACGAGACGAAAAGCTGTTTTCTGAGAGTTCCTCAGAATAGTATGTCTTTGCAGCACTAGAAAAATCAACGCAATAGCGTTGAGTATCCGTGATAAAAAATTACTAAACAAGCCAATTCCGCCCCCTCGTTCCTATTGATAGATTTGGTGTTGAAGAAAAATACTCCAACATTTAAAATACCAATGTGTGCGTTTTTAAAAATTGTTTAGACTAAAATTATAGAATTAAAAAATGAAAATCCAATGGAAAAACCCATTGGGAACCAGAATGGAAAGGATGCATTGGAATTGAGAATGACGGGGTCAATTCCGTGGCCTCTATGATTAGACTTTATGGCTATATTGGAAATCGAAAACACACCAACAGGAACGCCATTCGTTCTGTATAATTCATTCGTTGTCATAAATTTTTCAACGTTATTTCTTATGTGAAATGTCGTAGTAAGAATTTTTGTGTGTTTGTTTGTAAATATTTTTAAAAAATGCAGACAAGGTATGAGAAGACGTAGAATTTATTTACTTTGGACAGTGTGGTTACGAACGAACTACGGTTTACATTATGCGAGTTTTGTAAACAGTGGATTAATAAATGAAATCAAACAAAGATTGACTTTTTTAATACTTCAATGTTACTCTCTGTCCCTTGCTTCTATGTTTGAGCAATGCGTATTTTGTGATTTTCGGACACCGAATATTCTACATCAGATCTTATATTTTTTCGACTGTCAAAATTAGCAGGTACCACGATTTTGGAATTTTGAAAAATTTATGTAGTGTATATACTCAATAATGATTTATTAAATGACAATCTGATGATTCGTTCAAATCTGCAAACGCAATACACCGGAATTGGTTTGAATTTTCAAGACGAATTCCTCCTGTCTCGGGAAATATGTAGCGAATGTTCTTAAAAAGAAACTCAAAATTATGAATTTCTTTTAATACGTTCACACTAAATGCCATTTTTAGGCCACTATTAAAGTTTGATCGACGACTGATCATATATGTAAAAAAAAAAAAGAAAAAAAGAACCCACGTTGGACCCTCGTGAGTTTCGAACGCGCGTTCAAACCATGCCCTTCAGAAAAATCGCATGGCTGCGAGTGAGGTCAGGAGAAAGTCACGCCAGGTCGATTTATTCTTCTATACACGTGGGGTCAAGGACATCGATCTCATTCTCCATGTTCCAATTGAATTCTACTACGTGTTATCCAGGAAAAAAGTTTGATGCAGACACATGATAAGAAATTAAAGTATCGCTATATATATAATTAAAGAAAAAAAAAGGTTTTTGAAATCATTACGATTAATTGTCTTTTTATCACTTTTCGATTGCTATTTGATCGTCATTTTACAACACGAAAAGATTTATTTGATTCTGTCCTTAAAAGGAGTTTCGATCGGCATCCACACTCGTCAAATTAATGTTTGCACTGTAAAATTAATCACATTTTTTTCTAAGGCTCCAAGAATGTGTTTCTACAACGTATCACGAATAACCTATTGCGTGTTTTCGAAGAATCTGTAATAATGGAGAAAGAAAACTAATCAAGAAAAGTGCAGGCAAGTTATCAAGCAAAAACTAATCAAAAGAAAAGTAGTTGACGTTGTATTTGTCTCCACACAAAATATCCCTGCTGTCCTTTGAACACACAGATCCCTAATGTCTTTGTTAGATCACAGGATCAGATAAGAACAGTCGCCTTCGTCTTTGTACACCGTTGGCCCTGTTGACACGAACAGAGGCCAACTAACTCGATGACCAGTTAAGTCAACGTACGAGAGATGAAAGCAAGTAACTAATTTGTCTCATTGAAATAGTTCAGCTTTTTATACTCATTACGAATGGTTGATATTTTATATTTTATTAAAGTTCGTCAAAGGCGGTCTATCAGTTCGTTCATTTGGAAAATATCCTGCTGCATATTTTTTTTTTTTTCCAGGCAAAACTGAGTTTTGAGTTGTCGGCAAAAATAGCAATTACACACAGTTTTTCTTTTGACTAAAAAAGTGTAACATTTGTTTTTCTTGAAATATCAAACGTTTTCGAGAAAAATGGGAGTTTGCTTCCGAACTATGTCTGTCGCACTCATGCAATGGATCGAATACCTTAATTACAAGATATCGATGGAAAGACAAAGAGAGAGGCTGAGAGAGAAAGTGAAGAAACACGTAGTGGCGGCCGAGACATGCACCTCCCTTAACCATTGCCAGGGTATTTCATCTTTAACCCCGAATGGTATATCGATCATCAACACAGTAAATCGTTACGTGTTGACATTGTTGTCGATCGACTGTTGCTTGGGAACTCCGGTGGCACGCAATATGAAGTTCAAGTGAAAATGACATCAAAAACTTGATGATTGTTGATTTCTTTACACGCTATGAAAGGTTTATTACGAAAAAAAAAAAAAAAAACAATGGGACATACTAGACTGAAAATATATTCGTTGAATGACAGTTTCTTAGAAAAGATGCAAAACCTTTTTTTTTTGCTTAAAATTGAAAGAGCATGTTGAAGAAATCTTTCAAACATTATTTTAACAAGTTCTCAATTGATCGACGTCTTATTCATTCAATTGTTCGATTTTTCCCGATGATTGAGATACTTGAAGAAAAAAATCAACGAATTTTTTGAAAACTCTTAATAACTGAATGTGCTCAGGTGGAAATGCATAAAATGCACACATCAATTTTACCATACGACACGGTAGAAAATTCTCGAAGGATAAATAGAGAGAACAATAAAAAGCGTCACACAGTTTTGTAAAAATAAAACCAAGAATCACACGATTACAGAAGAATAATAACAAGAGTTAAAAAATATAAATAGAAGACTCGAAATACAGTAGTGAGTAAAAGAACAATGAAAAGGGATTAGGAATGGAAGAGTACTGAGAAAATGATAGCTGGCGAGGATGAGTGAACGAAACCTGGGTCAGGAATGAGGTGTAAAAATACAGAAAGTGAAAAATGTAATAGTTAGAACAAAAACAAATGCAGAGTTAGTGAAAAAAAAAGTTCAAGAGTAAACTGCCAAAGAAGGAAGTGGGTGTTGTAGGAAATTGACTTGCAGCGAATGAGGGACAAGAGCTCGAAGTTAAAATGAATAAAATATAAATGGGGGATCCTATTAAAGAGCTTTACGAGTATATGAGAGCGTAAGAATGTTCGATATGAAAAACTGTGTGAAGAGAGTGTTAGTAAGTGACAAATATAATATGAATAGAAAAAATGCTAACAGGAAAAATGTAAAAAAGGGGGAAACGGTGTAAAACCCCACAAGGACATGTTTGGAAATAAAATACTATACTATAGTATGCGTAGGGTGAATTTCGCACGCGCTTTTGAATGGCCTACTTCCCTTTCTAGTTGTGCAACATATACATATGTATGTACATATATATTGAGATGATATGCATCCTACACTCATAGCCAATTACTGAATTGATTGACAGAGTCATCCCTGCGGCAACCAATGGACAAACACAATTAAATCGAGGATATGTGACACTGGCGATGTTTCTCTTCGATCTTTCCTTACTCCTCGTAACGCATTCACTCGGTGCGTTTGCACTCGGATCATTGCGTAAGGAACAATACAAACCGACGAGTACTGTGTGTTTAATATTCGTTGGTGAAGTAACTCGACATCACATCTCTGTTCCGCGAACGTGGTACGACAGCCTTATTAGTGACCGATACTTCATCACGATTTCGTGTTTGTCTATTATTTTCACCTGTCGTACAACATAAAATTTTCGCACGAAACTTTGATAGGGTTTGAAGAGTGTTGCACATTTCATAGGGAACATTGCAAAGATCTTTTTCAAGGATTTCGAAAGTTCTTCATTCATTGTTACTTTGTTCATGGTCCATTGTACATCATTTGAAAATAACACAACAACGAAAGAACGACAGTTATCCTTTTAAACTGTTGCAAAATATCCAAGTAATACAATAATTTATCAAATCATTAGAACCATGTGCATGACATGACGAAAAGTTATTGGAAACTCTGATACTGTGACAAGTTCATTAATGCTTTGTGGATATAAGGACTGTATCTGTTTTTTTTTTCTTTTTGTTTTCACCATAATGTCAAAATTTTCATTAATTGGTTATAGAATTTTTTATATTTTGATGTTTTCATCGCTTATCACAGTTCGAGCTTTTAAAAACAGAGACAAAAATTCATTTTAAAATTGCAGCCGGTGCGAAAGTTGTATCGATGAATGTGATCGCGAGCCGCAGGGTTTGCTGCGCTCAAGGTGTGCAAAAGTGTGTGTTGTACCCGAAGAGTTATTGATACTTTTTATCTTTTCATTTTATTTCGTAATTGTTTCCCAACAGACTTAGTCTGTCGAGCTATTTTTTCAAATAGTTTATTTGGATATTTTTATAATTGAGGAATTTATCTAAAACGTTTTAAAAAATGGTTTAAAGGAATGAGTTTTTGAAATCGAAATAAAATAGACCACAAAAATCGAAAGGAAAACAGCAAAGAAAACAAAAAACAAATATTGAAGTACGTGTAAATCTACTAGATTATTCCAAAAAAGAATCACAGAGTATTCAACGGGCATCGTGCCTGAACGGATAACGTTCGTTCTACTAGTTTACATAATCGGTCGTACCACTGGCAAGCATGAATCACGTACCGTCAATGGACTATGACTAAACGAAACGACGAGGAATTAACGACCGCAAATGTCCAATTAGTTTGCTCTCACTCAGCCTGAATGCACGTGTAAATTAAACGTTTCTGTTTTATTATTAATTAATGAATGTGAGTATTTTTTTAATTACATACACAGAATGATTCAAGAAAAAGTCAAATTTGAGCATGGTTTCAGTTTTTCTACATTCCGAAATGTATTTTTGCTCCTCCCAAAGTCTCATGTGAATAGATTTATTTGTGTGCCTCCCAAAATTCTATAACTTTCTATCTCATGGGTTTCGATAGTCCGAATCGACTTTTTCTCCTTTATTTGATTCCTAAGGCCACTGAAAGCGTTTAAATCGCTTACTGAATGCAAATAATCGTTTTCTTTCTCATTGGATTTCTAAAGGTAGAGAACGAATCACCATCAGCAATGCCGCTATATCGTATCGTGACGGTGGAAAAGCCACCATTTGTAATGTGGGATAAAGAAAAAGGGACGTGGCGCGGATTTTGCATTGATATGCTCACCTATTTAAGCGGAATGGTAGGTTTCGAATACGAGATTAAAACCGCGCCGAATGGGAAATTCGGCTCGATGAACAACGAGGGAATCTGGGACGGTATGATAAAAGAGTTGAACGATGATCATGCTGACATCGCACTTGGTACTCTTTCGGTAACGTCAGAGCGACATACCGCAGTGGATTTTACTATGCCATTTTATGATCTTGTTGGTATTTCAATACTGATGAAAAAGGAGAAAGAAGAAACGTCACTTTTTCAATTTGCTACAGTGCTCGACACCAACGTATGGCTCTGCATTTTCGGTTCTTTTTTAGTTACAAGTGTTTTTGTGTGGTTATTTGATCGTTGGTCACCGTTTAGCTATCAAAATAATCCAAACAAAATTTATGACGAAGATGACAGACGCGTATTCGGTCTAAAAGAGTCCTTATGGTTTACTTTGACTTCAATAACACCCCAGGGCGGTGGCGAAGCACCGAAATGTCTCTCGGGACGTCTCGTTGCTGCCACGTGGTGGCTCTTCGGATTTATCGTATTAGCATCTTATACAGCTAATCTTGCTGCTTTTCTCACGGTTTCGCGTCTGGAAGTGCCGTTGGAATCTCTTGAAGACTTCAGCCGACAATACAAATATAAGTTTGGACCGATTCGGGATTCCGAAGTTCACGAATATTTCAAAAGGATGGTAGATATTGAATCGCGCTTTTACGAGTGAGTTGAACATGTTTTACCTTTGTATACTTTTATTTCATAAGTTATCTAACAACTAGAAACAACTATGGGATAACGAAAAAAAAAAAAAAATTCTATGAAAAATACGAAAAGAACGCTACGGATTTTATAGACACAAGTAAATAGAAATAATCGATTGAAATCGATAAAAATGCAATATTTATTTATAGTTGCGTGGCTATGACCCGGTCTCTGCAACTCTGTTATGATCATTTAGTCCGTTTTTTTTTTTATAAGAAACTTAGTTTAAGGAGGAAAAAGGTTATACGAACTTTATACTCAATATCAAGCAAATCGATGTTTTTACAGAGCTTGGAAGGATTTGAGTCTAAACGACAGCCTCTCGGAAATCGAAAGAGCTAAACTCTCTGTATGGGATTATCCGATTGACGATAAATATACCAAATTGTTAATAGCGATGAAAGAACTGCAATTTCCCAGAGATATGGACGAAGCTTTCAACCTTGTGAATACCACTAATTACGCATTAGTCGCTGATGCGACTGACATTAAATATATTGTGCATACTCATTGCGATTTCATGATGGTTGGTAAAGAATTCTCCAGGAAACCATACGCCATTGCGGTACAGAAAGGATCTCCTCTCAAGGATAAATTGGACCAGGCGTTAGTACAATAAATTTTTCCTTTATCATGGAACTAATTTAAGCCTGAATCCTAAGGGAATCCTAAGGGGGCATCGTTACATCGATACTAATGATTAAATTAATCAAATGAATATTAAATTAATGAAGATCTTTGTTAAAAATTGTTAATTCAAGCATCTCACTGTTCTTTGATGCTTACGTGTAACTTCAAACGATTTTTCGATGACACTTTGAACCGTTCAGCTGCACTTCTATTTTCAAACCTTAATCCGTTCCCAAATGATTGTCCGAAATCATTAAAGAGGAAACGTTCAATTATATCTCACACAAAATGCACAAAAATGCGGAATTGGCGATGCAGGTTCGCACGAAAGATGCAGTCGAGGAGTTGAAAGGAATGGTTTCATTTATACAATTGTTAATCAAATGAATATCGACCTTGATTTCGGAAGAAAAGATATTCAAAAATCTCAAGTTATTTTGCAGGATAAAATCAGCTATTTTTCGATGATAATTTGTGTCATCACACATTATTATTGGAATGACAAAGAATATAAAATTGTTGGTCTTAAAATACGATAAAATAATATTCAATAAAAGAGTCGTCACATTAAACAACAGTCAGTATTTACGAATCATAATTGAGTCGTCTCATCTGAGCTCTGACCCAGTTATCAAGACATTTTAGTACGAAAGAGATCCTTGTTCGATTTTCCATTCAAGACATTTTTTTATTCTGTACGAAAATAAGTAAAATATTGACACAGCTTTCAACCACTAATGAACTAATGTTACACCGTAACTTTTTATTGATTTTCAGTCTAATTCAATTGACAAAGGATGGAATATTGGAAAAATTGAAACACCAATGGTGGAATGAAAAAATCAACAGACCGAAATGCCCGAGGGAGTACAAAATAAGTGACGGCATTACCATCGGAAATATTGGTGGTGTATTCATCATCGTAATCGGTGGTACCATTCTCGCCATTGGTACATTGTCATTTGAATTTTGGTGGTTTTGTTGTTGGCTACCACGAAAGCATTGTCGCGGTCGTTCAAAAGGAAAAAAGGATAATAAGGAGAAGCCGAAAAAACCAAAGAGATTCGCTGTTAAACCAGCAAAAAAAATATCTTTTGAAGAATCGCCGCAGTTAAGAAAGAGATTTTAGTAATATGCACGAAATCCAAAGGAAACAGTGCGACCTTTAATTGTAATGATTAAATTTTGACGCCTAAAAATCCACTCGCATAAAATCACTGCGTCAATTTCTTTTTTCTTTTACTCGTCAATTCTAATGTGTTGCATTTTGCTGTGAAAAGATTCTTTATTAATTTTTTAGAGCACACGTGAACATACGTGATCGCTTAATCGGTGAAAATCAAACAAAAATGCATTTTTATCCGCGTAATTTCAACACGTAAAAATCCAATTTTGATCGTAAGATTTGACGTAAAGACGCCATTCAGTAGTAAAAGTTAACGCTTCGTCAGCCGTTGACTACGAGGAGAGGGAAAGGTTTACTGGCGATAAAGAAATCGTCGTTTCTTTGTTTTGAGAAAATATCAACGAATTCGAGGATTGAAAAATTAAATAAATAATCGATCAATTTTTAGTGGTTCGGCGAATAAGTTTACAAATTGAAGAATTGTGACGAAATGTAACTTTGTTCTTTCGTTTCGGGTTTCAACGACATTTTTATTTTGGAAAATAGATCAATAAGATCATGAAATGTGAACAACACCAAAAATCCCACGTCACAAATACGTTTTCTGAATCAATCTCAAAAAAGATATTCTAAAACGTAGTAATTTTTTTTTGGGTGCTGGACACTTGTGACTTCTCAATTATTGCAAATGGAATATTTTTACAGAACTGAGGCTACCGACTCGCTGGAATAAACTGCAGTCGATGGAGTCTCATAAATCCAAAAATCGGCATGATCGAAAAAGATACGAACTGAATGTCTAGATTTCAATTGAAAAGCACATAAAAACTTCTTTACGTTTGTATTTGATGTGTGCATTAAAATCGAAATGAAATCATGTACGATAGCAATGATTTTAAAATTTATGTGCAATCGTAAAGTCCAAAAGTAATTTCCTGTGTGAAGTGCTAGTGAAATTTCTGCGCGTTTTATATATAAATGTTGAAACATAAAAATCAAATGTAAAAAAGTAGAAAATATATATGTCAGTGGTGGAAAAAACAAATAAAAATCATGA